>JAOEHY010035175.1:0-28120 GCA_025447955.1 Psilopsiagon aurifrons | reverse complement strand
CGGGGGGGGGCGCGGCTCGGGGCCGCTCGGGCACCGCAGGTTCGCCCCTTCGGGGCTGCGCTGCGCCCCCTTCATCCAAGCACCAACCTCCCCCCAGGCCTGAGCTGGGGGGAAAGGGTGAGAAAAGGGGGAAACCAACCCAAAACCTGGGGGGGGGGGGGGCTTCAGCCCCGTGCCAGCACCCACGCAGCGCCAATGGCTCGGGGGTGCTGCAGGACAGGCAGCGGAGCAGCGGGGTTGGGGTGCAGGCGGCTGCCGCCCTCCCCACATTCCCAGGCTCGCGTCAGTGCCCGCGCCAGCGCTGATCCCGGTGTCCCGAGAGCCGGCAGCTCGGGGTTGGAGAGCAGAGCCCAGGGGAGCAGCGCTGGAGCTCCAAAGCAAAGTCTTCGAACACCAGTAAACCATGAAAGAGCAGGAGCCGTTTTCCAGGCACTGGGAATTCGTGTGGCACCAGCACCGACCCTGGCACAGGGGATGTCGGGATGAGCGCACTGGTTTTGCTCCTGGCAGAGTATCCTTCATGGGCTGTGCTGGGAGAGCCACAGTGAACACAGTCAGTGAGCTGCTCCTGGCTCTGGCTTGTGTGCTACAGCAACACA
The DNA here is from genome assembly GCA_025447955.1 of Psilopsiagon aurifrons. Taxonomy (NCBI): domain Eukaryota; kingdom Metazoa; phylum Chordata; class Aves; order Psittaciformes; family Psittacidae; genus Psilopsiagon; species Psilopsiagon aurifrons. Next base: position 27,521 of record JAOEHY010035175.1, on the reverse strand, counting down.
TGGCAACAGGCCAGGGCCTGCTCCAGCCCTCCAAAACCCCCGAGGGGAACAGAGAACACAAGAGATGAAAAATCAACATCCAGCTCAGAACAATGGGCGAGACCTGCAGCGCGGGGCCTTGCCTTGTTCCCACAGGAAGCAGGTCAGGTTTGTTGTTAACTGATCCAGGCTGAACTCCCCTTCCCTTGGGAAGACGCTCCCAGCTTTGCCAGCACAGCACAGCACAGCCCGGGCAGAGGTTGGGTTTGTGTAAGCATTGCAAAACCACTTCAGCCTGTTTGCATTTCCCAGGGGGCCACAGCTCTGCTGCTGGGGCACCCTTCTCACTGTTCATCACCTCCAAGCCCCTCATGGCACAGGGACGTGGGGCCAGGGTGGCACCAGGCTGGGACAGGACTCCCTCACCATCCACATGCTCTATTACCTGCTCTCAGTCAGACTCTTACTTACGAGGCCACAGTAACCCAGGGGCTGGTGCCCAGCTGGGGATGGAAAACCTCCACCCCATCCCCTCTCCAAGCAACACAAAGGCCACCACGGGACCTTTCACTATTCCCCAAACACCTCCCATTTCAAAACACTGTTTACTTGTGAAGGAGTGGTAGGAGGTGAAGTTCAGCACACAGGATGCCAGAAACACATCCAGGCTGGAACAGTTTCAGAGGAAGCAGCCAGTGCTGCAACCGTGGCAAAGAAACTGGGACAAGTTACTGGAAAATAACAGAATTTGAGGGAAAAAGGCTGTGTAAGCCTGCAGTGGCTGTGGAGACAAAGACACCCAAAACCAACCCCTTGCAGTACAGCTACAGAGAAACCACAGGACCTCTTCTGCTGAAGCCTTTGTCAGACTCTAGATAATGCCATAATGGAGTTCAAAGAGTGAAATTCCTCAGTTATCCCACACTTGACTGCAGGATGAAGTGAAAAGCAGCAGGCAGCAGCTTTCACTGCACCAGGCCCTGGCAAGGATTTAAAGCAGAAGTGAGCTGTGTTCCAGGCGAGCACTAACCCCACAGAACCAGGCACCCAGACACACCTTAAGGGTTTCCTCTGACTTTGCCAGATTAAATCGCATTTAGTTTGGTCTTTCCTAGTCTGGCAAGGCAGCTCCCAGCCAAATGTTCACGACTCCTTGTGCCACTGCAGGGCAAAACCTTGTTACAACGCAGCTGTATGGCCAGAGCCATCACTGGTGTATTTTAACACACTGAACTACTTCGTATTTAAGGGAAGGATTATATTTAACAAGTGACAGCATGAACTACATATGTGTGCAGTACAGCTGTCCAAAGAATCAAATGAAGCAACATGAACCTCGATAGTGTGGGCTGCAAGAGCCAAACCCAGCACTTCCCTGGCTTCCAAAGCACTCCAACTTTGGCATCTCAGGTTTAATTACTGGAGTCCTCACCAGGAAAACTATTAAAAACCAACCGGGCACATGTAAACCTTTAGAATTCTAAGACCTAAATAGACAGGCCTGGAGCTGGGGGAAGGAATGGGTGAAACTTCCAGGAATACTTCAAGTGCCTTAGGTGCAAGTGCAGCTTATCAAAACCAGGAACTGCTGCAGCCACTTTGCAGAGGCGTCTGTGGCTGCACGCTGCTAGGAATGCAGCCAGCCTGGGACTGGAGCTTTCTAACTACAAGAGAAGCCCATGGCACAACCCCAGCAAGAAAAAATACCCTATTATGTATCAGTCATTCTTACTGGTGATGAGTGGGTTCTCTTCAGCAGGACCAAATAACCCCAGCCCTCCCCACGCAGCACTCCCTTTCCACAGCCTCACCTGTGGCAACATTCCCCACTCACGCACAGCGCACCAGACAGATTTGCTCACTCACTGAATGCACTGCAAGAAAACAGAAACTGTTGATAAAAATATTAAATATTTTATTTTCAAAAGTTGCATGTTCCTGGCTCCTCTTCCCTGCATTCAGACTTCATCCTCATCTGCAAGTGCAAAGCACACAAATTAGCAAGAGCATTAACAATGCCAGAAAAGTTCACACATCATGGCACAGAATCAGTTCATCACAACGGGCTGTGCATCCACCAAATGGTCCCGAGGACCACCAATCCTCATGTAAGATGTGATATTAAACAAACAGCATTCACATTTTCATCTGCTTCATAAACTTCAACGATCTGAAAAGCTTTATTTTACTACCCTAAGAACAAGAGGAGCAGTGACCAGACACAGGATTCAATCTCACTGGCTTTGCATCCCACAGGTTCAACTGAGGCGTATCTGTTACTTACCTGTGACTCGTGAGTTAAGGTACCTTGCATGTTGCTTCTCACACAAGATTTTAAATATCTGAAGTTCCCCTTTGTAGTTTTAGTGGTAAATCAGAGGGAAAAGGTCATTAATTCCAGCTCTAAGTTCATTTATTTACCTAAATCACCATCTGCCTATGCTCTTGTATATGCCAAGTTTATATTCCAGGTTATTTAGAAGTTCAATGTTCACTGAAATACTTCATTAAAGTTGCTTTTTAACAGCTTCAAGTTGGATTAACCCATGAGGAAGCTGCTCTATTGCTCCTTTTCCTTGCTGGCAATCACCCACCCCGCTCACTGAAGCCAGAATAAAGAAATGGTTATTTGACCACCAACAGCATTCAGGACAGTTTATTTGAGGCTGAACAATGGTTGTATTATTGCTCTACAAAATAAAGATTCAGAAGTTTTATATAAAATTATGATAAATCAAGGGCAAATTCCAGGCAGAAACTATGTAATACCTCACAGGGTGCTGGGCCACTGAGCTCCCACACCAGTAGAAGGACACTACCTACTTACTTCTCTTGATCTCTTGGTCCCTCCATGTACCACTGGGCATCATGCTGGATGTGCTCACGCTCGGCTCCTGAACTGGAAAGACATTCACATGTTATCTGCATAGTGCTTATGAAACCTCTTCTACAAATCCACACCTAGACAGGTATTTTAACCCCTGCTGCCAAGGTACCAAGCCTGGATAGAGTGCAAGTGGTGGACCCCACAGCTTGACAACAGGTACCAAGTTTAAAATATTCACTTGCACCCATTTCTTAATATTCACCGATTCAAAGGTGAAGGTCAATGCCCAGAAGCCTTCGTTACTTCACCCGCTCAGAACAAGACCAGAAGTTATGCTTACTTCCCATGGATGAGCACACCGGTTTTACTCAGCTTTCATCTTCACCTAAAGGATAACAACCAAAGTTACTATAGTAACACATAGAAAATTCTGACCATTTAAATACTAACTTAAAAGTAGGTTTTTAAAATACATGGACTCGTTAGTTATGAGGGGGGATTTATAAATTGTGCCAAAATGCTGAGTGGAAGAATAAGGGGCAGAAATAGGCTAGCCTAAACACTTGTGAAGAGATGAAGGAATATGCAGGTAGTTGACTCAAGAGCTGCACCTTGTCTGAGCACAAACCGTAAATCACCAGTCTGAGTACAAGAAGTTTGATGGCAGCCAGAGGTATACTATCCCTTATGTGAAGGTATTAACAGTTTTGTCAAGCTACTTCAACTCTTTTACCCTAGTCTGTCTCCTGTTGTAACACCCTCTTTCTTCCCCTTCATGAAGGAGGGCAATGTCCCTGGAACTCCTAACAGCCCTTTAGGTTCATTAGTCCTAGAAGTGCTTCAAAAGCTAAAGGAAGACACTAGATGTTAGCATTGAGTCTACTGCTTTGGTCCTCAGCAACAGATACTTCCCTTCTGAAGACCCAGCCTTTTACTATAGGTAAGATGAGGGCAAACTGCAATGCTGAGCAGCCAAGGGATGCAGTACACACCTCTAGTTAGGAGGCTAATCACACCATGGTCACAATGTGATCCGACCAGGCAGGGAGAAGTTTAGTCTCAAACCCACCACCTGGGTTTTATCATGGCCCTCAGGAGCAGAGGTATAGTATGCACGTTTTGTTTTCTATGCTATAGCAACAAACACCATGCATAAGGGATACTATATCTTTGTGCATCCTTTTAACACTCCAGATTCACTTCTAGCCACGCTCCTCCCAACCCTCCCCAGTTAGCTCTTCAGTACTGGTGTTCAGAAGCAACGTTTATAGAGATGGGGTATTCACAGACCACTGCGGGACTGCACAGCCAAGTCCTAACGTGTCAATCATTATCTAGCAGCAATGACAGAGGTGGGAGAAGGCCAATCCTCCCTTTTTTCCTTTTCCAGTAAGCAGCTCTTTAACAGCCCCACTAGCTGGTATGGAGAGGAAAAGAAATCTGAAGCTAATTAGTTGATTCCAAACTTGCTAGTAGTGGAAGAAGCCAAAGAATTACCCACAACAGCATACTTTTTATGCATCCTTTCCAACATGCTTAGCCTCATTGAACATAATGAAACGAAACACTGGCCTTCCTGATCATGTCACTGCAGCTGGCAATGATTAACAGAGACATGCAACCCCATTACTGCTCGAGTCCTAAAACTACTCACAGGCCTCAGTGTTTAGCTATGGGGGGAAACTGCAAGCAAATCAACACTTTGTATGCTTAATGTTACAGTGAAGCCCCCATACACGCTGTGCTCTCTCCTGACAGCACCAGTATCTGGATCTGAGGGCCTAGCAGTACGCAGATGTATTCTGACACCACACTTCTGAGCTTCAGATAAGCTTTTGAGAAAAAGTGTATTTCACACACAGATAAAACCAAGATGAAACACAATGCAAGCACTTCAATGTCATTTCTGGTACCCACTCGTTACAGACTTGACTTAGAGCAGACATGACTATTGCTTTTAAGTTAACTACCACACCAAGTTTCATTACTGCAGTCAGAGCTGGTATGAGACCCATGGTTCAGTCCCAAACTGCTTGCTCCAAGAGTGTCAAAAACCTGTCAGTTCAAGTACGCAGGACAGGGCAGATGTGCCAATAACCCCTCCACGACATTCTGCAGGTCAAGTCAAGTATCCAGAGCACACTGGAAAAAAACCCTAGGCAGATCTGAGCACTGGTTTAAGGATCAATAATTCAGTTTTGCTACATGACAGCAGACGTACTGCCAGCAGTTTCGCTTCTCAGTTCTAGTCACAGGTAAGAATAAGCCATCATAAAAAGCCAAACTGACTTTGTGACAAGTGGTGTCACTGCTTGACTAGCTGGAGCTGGGCTACACTTGCCGTGGTGTAACCAAAGACCTGCTGTTATAACCTTAAAGTGCAGCTGCTACTTCAAGCTTTCAGTGGATCATGAAAGGATAGCTACAGCAGAGGGCAAGACTGCCAGCAGATTCCCTCTTCAAGTCTTGCCTGGAAGGTAACACAGAAAGGTTCAAATGTGACAGTAATACCAGAAACAAGTATGGCAAGGCAGAACTTTGCAGAACAAGCAGGAAAACACGTTACAACACCTCTGAAATAAACTGAACATCGGACAAGAGAGAGAGATCATGTGCTGAGAAACAAGGGACCTTGAAATTCAGGTTCAAGAGCTAATGCAAAAGAGCTGGAAATCAGCATGTCTGGATGTCTGGAAACATAAGCATGCTAATCCTGGAACACTGAGGTCGGTGTTTCTGTAATTAAGAGTTTAGAATTACATCCCCAAGAATGATGAAAATGAAATTCAGCATTAAGATGATTCTACAAGGCAGAAATACAGAATCCCATCACTTTCAGTTAAAGGCAGAGGAATGCTTGTCAGAGATTAAAAAGACAACTGAGATGTCCAGTAAGCTCTACAAGCTACTCACAGCGATCACTGTTCAAGCACTTATTTGTATGTCCTCAAAAATGTTCCAAAAATCAAGTCTCAAAGCTGACTCTTAGCAAGTTGAAAGTGACTATCCCATAGTGCACACAAGACTAAAGCAGTGATTACTAAGGCATTTCCTATGAGCCAAGACTCTACAAAGGGATGCACTGTAGACAGGCCATGTTGGCACTGCAGAAAGTTTAAACAGTCCTTTTCTAGGCACAGAGAGCAGTCAATCCTGTTGGCTAGGTTAAGCGAGTTTTAAGAACGCATTCCCTCTTCCCCACAGAGCTCATCCAAGAGTATCTTCATTACATCAGAACTAAGAAAAATCCACACAAGCCGAGTCGTATGTACAAAGGAATCGGGTCTGAAAATACTTATCTAAGAATCACAGCGTTGCTTATTGACTCTGAACAAGACAAAGCTTAAAACCGAAAACCACGCAGAGCTTTGATGCAAGCTTAACATACAGGTATGAAGAGTGCTGCACTGTAATTCCACAGTCAGAAGTGTGATGTCAGAATACCCACAGTATAAGATTACATAGAAAGTCACCAAGTTATATTATATTGCTTGTTACCTACCTGTACGCAGTCGGCAATGAGAATCTTGGAGCAAGCAGGAATACTACATCCGGGTCCTAATGTCCATTGCCATTTGTGGTACTACGTTCCTCACAGTTATGAACTGCAGAAATGCTGGCTAAGTGCAGTTATGTAGCAGGCCACTAGTTATAAGTGTAAATTGCAGTCTCAAAACTCCAGCAAAAACTTGCTGCCACAGTAAATGGTTGCCAAGGAGAAGCCAAGATTTTTTTTCTACCACAAAAATACCACAAAATCTCAAAAGCAGTTTCAGTTTCTCATCAGCTGTATAAATGATTAGTGTCATGTGTCTACACCAGAAGATAGAGATTATTCTGCATTCGTTTCTGATCAAAGTGTGAAGATCTCTGTATAACGATACCAGTTTCTACATGCTGCAGTTTTTAGAGATCTAAGTGTCAAAATGGGCTCACAAATTTGATTCAGCAAGCTAAATTGCAACAGCCAATGTCCTCCAAGTCCAGTACAAAAATGTGTTACGTGATCCAGACTGTCCAAAACCAGATCTGGCCAACAAAGCGCTTTTCTAAATGGTTTTAAAGTTTCAATTATATAAAGCTGGTTTTATGAAAAAAGTCCAAAGCCTCCAAGGAACAGATCAAAGGAACATAACTTTCTCACCTCCCACATTTAGCAGATTTTAAAGTTGACATGTTTGCCAGCTTTTAAGACACCACCTTAAAAAAAAGGCTTGAAAAAGAAGTTGGCTAGTTAATTGTATGCCTTTTTAATACATGCAACTCAAAGCAGAACTTGTTTTAGAAGTTCTGCTTCTGCAGCTACAACAAAGCTAGATTTAACCCAACTTTCAGATGTTTTGAAAACTGCCAAATCTTTCAGTAGTTACTCATCATGGTTTTGCAACTCAGCTATTTTTAATACCTAGCAACGGGAGTTTACGTACAAAACAGGGGTACCAAAAGACAACCTCTGTAAGGTACAAGGACATCAGCATCCTTCACTCTTCCAAGTTACAGAACTACAAAAGAACATACTTTAGGATATGCACCAGCATCTCTTTAATAAAGAATGACATGTAATCTGAAAAATAAACTGAAAAAATTAATTTAATGTTTATGTTCAGAATTCCCCATCTCCGACACCTTCACCTTCTGGGGGTGTCCCACGAACACCCTCCACAACACATAGGCATTGGTTAATACTACTTCAATAAAGCAAATTGCATCGGTACTGCTGATTTTTAAACTAAGTATCCAATACAAGTACTCCCAAATACATGCTATGCCATTTAGGAACTGCCAATTGGGAATTTCCTGAAGAGCAATTCATTGTTATCAACCCCCAAACTTTTCTGAGAAAATAAGCAACATTCACCAAACAAGCTGAGTCACTCTTTAGTGCACTTGATATTCCAAGTCGGTGTTACCTGGTATCAACATTTCCCAACAGGCTATTTTTTTCAGTTAAGGAGTAATAGCACTTGCAGCAAGTACTTCAAGAGGGACCACCTGCACTCTAAAATACTGCAATCTGAAACCAAGTTTTAACCACAGAGAAAATTTAGTACAGAATTTAGAATTAGCCAATGCTCAGCACAAGGAATGGGAAAGATCTTGGGAAAGAATTAAAGCTACTCACAGAATGCTCAGTAGTTGGGGAATCATGTGAAGGTACAGCCAAACTAAGTTTACCTACTTTGTGCCAATGCAGGATATGTCAACCTGCTTAACACCAAGATATTTTACACTGGGAAGTCATGTTCCCAGCTTAGCTGGTACAATGTAATAATAACCAAAGAAACTACCTTATCAATGAGTCCAGAATGCTCTGAAATTCTTCTGGGGCTTAATAAAATGAACAGCAAGCTAATGAATTCATCAGATCTTCTACAAAAAAACCTTAAAGGGAGTTTATTCATACTGTGAAGTATTAACTCTTAAACTCCAGATTCAGATACTACTTCTGATGCATTATCTCCAAACATCAATAATAAAAGCAATAACCATCATGCAAGCAAGCTGATTTCTGTATTTTACATACAGGTTTTTAGGATTTGCCCCCCCGCTACATGATTTAAGAATAGGTCCTGCAGTCCCCATAAAACAAATGATTGTATTCTGAACTAGGCAAATTAGTCCACTCAGTTAGCATGAGGACATAAGCAAGTTAACCTTCATCACTACAGTAACACTTCTAGTCTTTTTGCCAAGCAGTTTCAGGTAAGCATACAATACGGAGCAAGGCCAGATCCTGTAATCTCAAAGACAGCTTAAGAGCATATAAATATCACATTAACAATCCTTTAGTTAGGAAGACAGCCAATACAAGTCATTCTATCAATTTAGTTTAAAGTAACCATTGCTAGTCTTCTGCTTAAAGTCTTTAAAAGATTCCAAGCAGTAACCGCCAAGGTGGTAAGTGCTACCATCCCACCACCCATTATCCAGAGCTAAAATAGGAACATACTGCACTGCTTGCAATGTAGCTTGATTTAGAGCATCTCGCAGCACTTGCAAGATTTCCATTTGCTTCCTTATTGCAGCACAATTAATGCTCAAAAAAAGATCCATACCTACTGCAAAGTTAGGCTACTATTTGACCCAATCTTAAGAGAGAGGCATTTTGGGAAGAGATCTCACTCTTCCCTGCAGTTCCACACCCTGGTCTAGTTTGACCTCTACTCAAAGACTCTCAGTTTACTGCGGAAGGTGTGGTTTTTAGCCTCGTTGTGTTTAACCACGAATGGCAAGAAGAGCTACTACATTTAGTTTTCTATTTATTTGAAGCACAGTAAAAAAAAGTTGGTACACTTTGGGAATTCAGTGGCACAAGGTACACTGCCATCAAGTTAGGGACGTTATACATCAAAAAAACCAGCTAAGTTTGTTTTGAAACACTGCATTACATAATTAAATTGTACTCGCCCAAACAGACCACTTACAAATATTAGGTCAGTAAGTTTTCTAACATCCATAAAAACGTAGCTTTCTTACTAAAATGCAAGAATTAAAAAGTTGGTGTCTAAACAAGACAGACAAAAAACAAACTGGAATGAAACTACAGGTCACATCTAAAATCGGGGCTTTTTGTTTGGGCCTTCATATTCTTCTCTCCCTCTACCATATCCTGTTGGTGTTCCAGGCCCCATTCCTCTAGGACCCTGGCCACCCACAGGCCCCGCACCTCCCTGCCCAAAGCGCTCAGGACGCTATTGGAACAGAATTAACAGTTCATTATATGTAGTTGATGTCCATGTGTGTTAAGTATATATTTTTAGAAGGTTCCGTAGTCAAGGTTCGTCGATACAATCACCATTGAGCCGATCCACAGGTACCGGGAACATAGAAAGGAAAAAAGGGTAATTTAAAAATTAGTTTATTGTAATACATGCCTTGAGGTATGTTCCCACTTGATGCATTCTCATACATCTGTTACAAAGAACAGATCCTCCCTGCAGTGCTAGAAACGTAAGCATTAGTGCAGATGTGAATTAACAACTTTTTCAAATGAGCTCTAGCAATTTTCAATCAAGTTAATGCAAATAGCTTGCAAACTTCTCACCTTTAGTGCAGTAAAAGCTTAGATTCCATCACTGTCATTTCCAAATAAGCCTAGCCAGAGAACGTATCTTCAGTTCACTGAAGTATGAGCTGACATTCATAAAATGTCATTGTAAACAGAATGCCTACTCACCAGTTAAGGGCATGTGCTGCAATAGAGACCATGTGCTTTTCAAGATGGGGTTAAGACTACGGTCTGCTGACTAAACTGCAGAGGCCTTAGGCAGTAACCAGAAGTGATTGTGAGCACTACTGGATTGCAAGAAGAAAAACAACAAGTGTGAAAAAAGCTAGTGACCAGTGATTTAGCTGTACCTAACCACCACAATGCTCGAGCAAAGGACACTCCGGAACTGCTGCTGGAGAATACACAAACGTGTTCAAAGAGCTATTTAGCCAGTGTTTCCAGTTAGAACTCTGCACAAAGGGTTGTGTGCATCCAGTCAGTATCTCCCTTCCCACCCCGCCTTCACCACAAGCTCTTGGAAAATTCACAACTTCACAGCACTGAAAGGTTTCACACCAAGATGTAAAAGCTGCATCGCTCTGCAATAAAGCAGAGACTTCAGGTATTTTTTACTAGTACCTCTAGTTGCATGTATTTCATTTAGTTTCTGAGTAGGTGTGATCAGCATTCAACCTATAGAACTGACAAATTATAAACTCAAAGATAGCTTTAAACTTTCATTTCAGGCAAGTTTTTCCACTACCGAGTATAGCACAGTGGTAGGTTGGTTGTTACAAAAAGTATCTGCAACTGAAAATTCACACCTCAAGTTCTTGACTTCTGAAAGTCAGTCTGAATCCTTCCAAGAAAGGAACTTCAGAAAGATTACCTAGGCTCTTTCTGCCTAATTCATGGCAGCTTAAGCTTTTCTCCAATTCAGGTTAAAAAGTATTGGCCCAGTAACTGTGACAGCAGTGTGTGGCAGAGATCCCCATCCTAAGAAACTCAAGGCAGTTAAACCATCTTACTGTCACAGTTTTTGACCACAACACGTTTGCAAGTGTTACACAAGTTCAGCATGCACCTGTACCATGATTGTACACAGCATTCACCACAGACTGCCTAACTGCTCACGGGAAACTTAGGATCTGCTTCAGTATCAGTAGATTAGATACATTAAGGCCAACAGCACTGACTACTGAATCACTGACGCTCTGAAAAGTTATCATTTCAAAGATATGGTTCCCCCAAAAACCAGAAGATTCCTGACAAGCTACTGTGGTAGCTCACCACATTAAACCAGAGGCCTGAACCCACCCAAAAATCATTTAGCTCAGCTTGTGCTACAGAGTGTACACCCTTTCAGAAGGGTGAAAGCACAGTCATATTGCCACCTAAGCCAACAGTTTCCCACCCTACCCATTAAGCATTTCTTTAATCTACATCCATATTGCTTCAGTGTGATAACACCAAGCAGGCTCAAAGCCCAGTCACACATATAGTGTGTCAAAAACAGTACACTTTGGAAACATACCTCGGAAGGTGAGATATGCTGTAGCTTTATCAAAGTACCTACACAGTCATGCCCAACAAGGGAAAAGAATGGGCTATCATTCCTTTGTGAGATAGGAATCACAATATGGCTACAGTCAAGGAACACTGGAACAGGCCTAAAGCTGAACCCCAGCATTTCTCTCTTCTATAGCAAACATCAGCATACAGAGTAAGTGATATGCTGTTTACCATTGATTGCTTAAGCTAATCTGCTGCTTAAATAGACATGAGCGCAGATTTTGGAAACAGCACATCCATACCAACATGCATCGATCCTAACTAGGCTTGGAAGGGCCAAAATAAATGCAGCGTTACACATTGGAAAGAACAAAAATCTCTCTTGCCCATTCATACAGAACGTGGAATTAATGAAGAGCTACATTATGTGTTTCCATCATGAAATCTGTCAATCACTAGAATTTATAAAAAAATCCTTCCAAGCCCAACAGTGACGCAGAATTTCCCAAGTCCAATGAAGTCACAGTTAATTGCAAATATGCTGAAGAGCACATCTGAATTCACTTCCAAACAACTCCCAACTGTGGAAACTACCATATTGGTTAAGAACTAATCTACCAAACTGCCACTCTAGTCTCCGTGTTAAACACCTGACAAGAAAGCCAGCAGCTAACAGTGAAATTACACAACCATCCGAACACTGGTAGAGAACTCGATTCCCAGTCACAACATTTCCCTTGTGCTAAGCTAAAGCCATCACAGGATACATTACCATGTCACTTCCCATCATAGAACCACTCATGGCTGCTTGGCCAACTCCTGGATTAGCTTCATAACCTATGCCGCCACCACCTCCGAGAGGTGGGAATTTCTGGGCTGCAGAAGCATAAGGATCTAAGGAAGAGAAATACATAATCATATTCTGACACTTTCTAAGTTAGCCACAAAAAGTAATCATTTAAGAATTCTTTACCTCCCATGTTCATTGTGGTGGCACCACCCATCCTCATGTCTCTCTCCCTCTGCATGGAAGAAACAACTTTTAGCACAGGTAACCAACTACTGAAGCCTGTACCTTTTCAGGAGATAAAGCACATGTACAGCCAGCTACTACCCCTTTCACCTGCACAAAGGCAGCCCTTTACCTAACCTAAAGGAAGCAAAATGCATCAATCTTGAAAACACATCCAAAAAAATCCTGAGCATGATAACGTATCCACGAAACAGCAGGATTTCACTTACTGGATCCATGTAACCCATTCTACTGTAATTCTCTTCCCTCTGTCTTCTCATCTGTTCTTCCATCTCCCGCTGACGTATCATCATCTCCTCCTCTCGCCTGCGACGCTCCTCCTCCTGCCTGATCACCCCAAAGCAGACTGTTAAAACCCAGGACTGCAACACATTCACTCATCAACATCACTTGCATCAGCAATTTAAAAGGCACCAAGTGATTGCACTTAAGCAAAAAGAGATACTCTGTGATGCTCAAGTCCTTGAGGAGAAACTTACACTGCAGTTCAATTTCTCATGCACAAAGTGAAGCAGCGATGGTGTTTCTTGAAAAATAAAAACCTCCATATAAGTAATTGGGAAAAAAAATAATGAAACAAATATAACTTTGAAAAAAACGAAACCCACCAAAATCCCATGAAAGCCAAACCAACCTCAGCTGAATTTCCTTGCGTTTCTGCATTTCTTGATTATGGAGTTCTTCCATACGCCTCAACTCTTCCTGACGCCTCATGAGGTCTGCAGAAATGAAGCCCTGTCAGCAACTACTTCACAAACTCGCGCCAGATTTACACTCAGATTTGGGAGAGATCAGGCTCAGCAGCACGATGGCAGACAGCTATGTTCCAAGTGTCACTGGTTGTAACAACACTTCATTTAAATAAAAATTGAGAAACTATCAGTTGCTCTCTAAGCCCAAAATTCTCAAGTTAGCAGGGGAAGCATGACTTTAATCACGAAACCATCAGCCAGCCAGCCATTTAATCTAGCACTGAAAGCAAAAAGATGATCTAGAATCCACAGCCAATTACCTTGACGCAAAAGGTTTGCCTGATGCTCATGATAAGCATCTTCCATTTCACTTTCAAGTTTGTCCTTGGCATCTTTCATGTTTTTTGCTACTTGCTCTCTCTGTTGTTTTTCCATTTCATCTAAAGATTTCCACCTCTGGGAATATTCAAATTCAAAACTGCCAGGCTGAGCAAAGCGGGGAGGAGTCTCTCTTTCCCTGCAAAAGGAAGATGCTCATTCAGCCTGGGTAAACCCGGAGTCTGAAGGTCAATTAAAAAAACACAAGCAGAAGAGCAGGATTATCAGGAAACAGCAAAGGAGCCCTGAACATACAACCTCAGAGCGTTGTGATAGAAGCCTTGTGAGAGAATGCTGGTAACATTTTACACGCTGAAACAGCAGCATTTCACGTAAATCCTGTGACTAGCACAGCAATAATGGAGACTCCTGCACTGTCACACCCAAGCAAATCTTCCCACTTACAGTTCTACTGCATGTTTATCTTCTTCCTTAGATACTCCACTGCTAGCAACTGGCAAGGACCAAATACTCTCAAACAAGACAGCCCTTTGCCCAAGTACACAGAGCTCCTCATAACAGCAGCATATGGAAAGATGGATTTTGGCAGTGCCAACTTAGCCAAAGCACTATATGTCAAAGGCAAGTAATAGTCTTCACTTTAACTTGAACAGCTTTCAAACTGTCCGAGGGCCAACAGTTCATTTTGTCATATAAAGAATCTGTAGTCAAAGACTCAGTAAGTAAGGGAACAAAACTTGGGAAGTTCAAAAGCTTTCCATACATTAACAGTGTGAAGCATTTCAGCATTTTAGAACACAGTACTAATGTGCAGTTTTCAAAGACACTGCCTCTAAAACGGTTCCCAGTTTTTGGTCAAAGCTAGCAATTCTGAACACTTTTTCATACAGACAAGACAGACTGGATCTCTTCCTGCACTCCCTTTTAAGATCCAGGAAAACAGAAGAATTCTTACAACAAAGAGGTTCAATATACACATCCTAACTTAAACCTGCTATTTAGGAAGACTCTTATCTACCCTTTTATGCTCAAGTGGTCACCCTCCTGAGGCAAACCTGGAGGCAACTGGCTTTTCTTAATCGTGGAATGAGTTAAAGTTTTACTTAATTCCTCATTTCACACCACAAACATCCGTGTACAAGTTCTCTATGAGACCATCAATATGAAATACACCATGAGATGGCAGCTCTCAACAGGATGCGCAAACAGCTGAAGTCTGCTTTGCTATATATACCAAAACCATCTGTTATTGAGCAGCTATTTAAGCCTTTACTGTTTCTTTGTAATGCAGTGTAGAAAATTGCTGCGGGAATGCTTAGTGAATATACTAAGCAAATCAGTACGTTAAGTCGTCTGAAGCCAAACTACCACCAAAAACCCAACAAGAACTAAAAATGCTATTCAAAATTCGAAGCCTGCTTCTGAAACGCTACTCTATCTCCTCTGCAGCCTAGGACAATACTACATACATCATGGACATACACTTAATACCAAAAAATAGTGCCTACTTTTGATACATTGGATTCTTCTGAGCAAGCTTTTCTGGAAGACCATCTTCATCATCCAGTTGTTCCAACGGTTCCACAATAACTGGCCTAGGAGTGCTGAACAAAAGATACCCGCTTTACTTTCCCATCAGAATCTCCATTCTGAATAACTGCTAGCTGACAACTTCAGTCAACTTAAAACTCCTCAACTGCAAAATACTTACGTCGTCAACAAAAACACTCCTTCAGTACACCGTTCAAAGGCTTTCCTTGCAGCTGGCTTTGATGCAAACTCAACAATGCCTTTTCCTGTGGATCTACCTCGATCATCTACAATCACAACCGCTCTTTCCACTGGACCGAACTGGGAAAACGCTTCCTCCAGCAACTCGTTGGACACATAAGGGGAAAGATTACGCACTGAGAGAGCGGCAGCATGGGTGGCAAACCGAACACGAAGCTGACGACCCCTCATGGGGGTATCATCCAGTTCTGCCTTCGCAATTTCTGCAAGAGCTCTGGATTCCTAAGGGAAGTTTTAAGATCCGGGTTTAGAAAACCAAGCTGTAAATTACTATTCCGGAGGAATTAAATGGGTGAAACTAATAAAACGAAAGCCTACCAATTTAATGAATCCAAAGCCTTTCCCCTTGTTGATAAAAACCTCTCCTGGCTCCCCATACTTGGCAAACAGCCTTTTAAAGTCTTCGTCTGTTATATCAGCAGGCAAATTCCCAACAAACAAGCGGCAACGCTGAGTATAGGTCTTCTCCCCGGGTCGCCTCAGAAGAGAGAGGTTTGCTTTAAAACCCTATAAAGAAGCAAACCAGTTCGAGCCACCACCGCCAGGACTCGGCGTTATCCCGCTGGGACACCGGAGCACCGCCAATACAATCCCGCGCTGTCACAGCCCCCTCGGGGCCCGCAGGCCCTGAGGGAACGCTCCGGGGCCGCCCGCGCCCCCCTCCACCGCCTCCACCGGGGCCCCCGCGCTCCTCCCCTTAAGATGGCGGCTGAGGCGTCAGCGCAGCCGCCGCCATCTTGTGGCTCGGGAAGGGGCCATGACTCACCTCGTCCGAGAGCTTTTCGCTGCCGCCGGCCGGGCCCTGCTGCGAGGAGAGGCTCTGCTGTCCCTGGTGCTGCTGTCCGCGGCCGCGCTGCTCTCCTCCCGGTCCGCCGCGGTGCCCCGGCCCGCCCTTGTGCGGCCCGCCGGGTCCCTGCTGGGGGCCACCCGGTCCCTTGGGCCCGCCGCCGGGAGACTGTCCTTGTCCTTTCTTAGGGCCGCCGGCCGGGGTAGGGCTGGGACTCGGCTTGGGCTGCGCCTGCCCACCCGGCCCGGAAGGAGTCGAAGAAGGTGTCGACACCGGGGGCTGCTGCTGCGGCGTCTGCCCCGAGGGCAGCGCGGACGACGGAGGCGCTCCGGGGCCGGCCTGGCTGCCGGCGGGCCCCGCTGTGGTGGCGGAGGCCGAAGAAGACGAGGAAGGCGGAGCAGAGGTCGACGCGGGCGGCTTCGGAGGCTCGGGCTTCGGGCCCCCGCCCGGCGGGCCTCCCGGGCCCTGCGGGCCGCCTCCCATAGGGCCCCGGTTCTGGCCCATGCCCATGCCGGGCGGCGGTGAGCGGAAATCGTGATTGGGACCTCCACGGCCACCGCCTCCGCCTCGCCGGTGGAAACCGCCTCCACCACCGCCACGACTACGGAACCGATCCCGTGACATCGTGATGGTGCAGCGAGGAGAGGAGGCGCTCCGGCCGCGACTGCCGCTCCTCAGAGCCCGCTGCGCAAAATGGCGGCGACCGACGGGGCCTCGCCGCCGCCTTTGTCCGCCCCTCATATAGCTGCCCCGCCCCCGGAAGCCCCGCCCCGGGGCTGTAAGCACCAATCGCGTGTCCCTGTTCCGCTACCTCCTGATCCCATTGGTAGGGAGCCTGCCCTCCGTCAATTGGCCCGTTTAACCGCCGACGCGGCTATCCGTTACCGTCCCGCCTGCTGATTGGGCAGTTTGACCGGCGGGCGGCAGAGGTATGAATGGCACCCGGCTTCTGATTGGCTGACGGGGGAGCCGCGCCCTCGGCTGCCCGCGGAAGGCTACGGGCGGCGCTCGCTCCCGCGGCGGACGGAGGCGCGGGGCCTGAGGGCACCGCCGGCTGAGCCAGGGAGGCTTCGGCTGGAGCAGAGCCGAATCAGTGTGAAGGTAAAGCTGTTTGTGTGCTTTCGGCGCAGTCAGCAACCCGCGCTGCGGCGCTGACGGCAGATGTGATGTGGAACACCCTATGTACTCGTTCAAGAGGGGTAGTGGCAACACAGGTCGTGTTCATCGTGGTTGAAAAGCAAGCTGTCAGTACTCTCAATGCTCTGTCTCCTTGGCTGACAAAGTGGGCGTCAGTTCCCCAAAATGTAAAACTCTCAATAGGAAAATAAAGCAGTTGTGCATATTTACGGTGGTTGTGGTCACTGTATTCCTTATTCTCACTGTATTACTTACTCTAACACTAAAAAGCGAACCCAAAGTACTCCCCATCAGTGTGAGGTTTTCAGCGCACTGCAATGGAGACACCACCGTCACATGATGCTTTCGTGCTTTCACTTCAGGAGGGTTTCGCTCCATCCCACTCCTGAGGTCCTTCTGATGTTTCACATTCAGTTTTCGGTCTGAAGTACCAAACCCCATGTGAAACCCAAGCGAAAGCCGCAGGTTTGGTTTATATACACAAACCCCTGTAACTGCTGTACTGCCCTGGCAAAACATCACTCAATCTCGTAAATACCCGTGAAGCTCCGGGCAGCCAAAGGGCTGACTTCACACCAAAGCGAGCTTCCCTGTGGGTTTACATTTTCCAAGTCAAAATGTGCTATACATCGATCTTTCCCCCAGATCAGCACTGTCGCTATGACTTGACCCACCTCCAAGCACAGTAGAGTGGGAGCCCCACGTTGCTTTAAAATGGATTCTCTCCAGATGTCAGTCCCCCTCTGCGAGCAGTAAATATTTCCACCACGAGGTGTCTCAGAGGTTAAAGCGTTGGAAGAAGATATTTGGGAGGGGCTCTTGCTGCACACAAACCTCACCTCGCTGTCACACCTGGCTGCATCTGTTCAGGAAGAAGCAAAAAATACTGCGTGTAAACCGGTTGTTTCACCTTTGTTGTGTCCCAAGTATAAATGAACTGTATTTTAAGGAGTTGTTAATTTTCAGCATCCTTTGGAAGAAATAAAGATAATTCTGCTCTCACTCCTGCAAAAATCTCTTCAACTCCTCTGAAGTCCACAAAGTGGCTTTGAATTTCCACATATCTAGTAGAGGCCAGGATTTGATTATTTTTTGTAACTGTAATATAAGTGTTTATCCTGGGCTTGAAATCAAAGGAACATTGATGTCGCTCTGAGGACTTGAAATAAAAATGACCTCTGGTAACAGTCCCCTGTTTTGTAACTACTCACATTAGGCAGCTTGCTGTTTCCATACAGAAACAAACATGGAAGAAAGCCGAGCTGTTCTCCCCAGTGTGTTCCACTGTAAATAAACCTTGTGTCCAGACTGGAAACCCTTTATGACAAGTGCGATGCTATTTAGAAGCAGGTTCTGTGGTATTTCTCCACACTTCATATTGATCTGTTTGTGGGGGATCTTTAGTGCACACACACGAGTTTGGTTTCATAGGAGCTGTTGGGAGAATGAAAAAAGGAGGGAGAACTCAAGACCTTTCCCTCCTCCAGAATATTAATATCTACTTATAAACCAATGTTATTACTTCTGAAGATTCTTCATACTGTGCAACTGATCTACAAAAGTGAATTAAGCCATGATAAGAAGAGATGGAGGAATATATCAAAGAGGGAATCAAGCTGCCACTGAGGTGTCTGAAGTCAGGGAAGTCTCAGCTGCCTCCGAGCAGGAAGGCATGGATCTCAGCAGGTGGCTGATTTAGAGCATTTTCCCCTAAACCTTTTCCTCCTCCTCTCAACATAAATAAAAGACGGGCAAGAAGATATCTGCATTATCTCTATATTATTAATTGCAAATTGCAAGAGGGAAGAGCAGCATGTGTCCAACCTGCTAATTAAGAATAATTACCCCATGAGGGTCTGTAAGTGACCTGTGTACAAACAGTAAAAGCTCAGGAATCACAGTTAACATGTACCACCACTAAAGAACCGATTAGGTGAGGAGTGATAACATTGTGAGGAGATGCTATGTCTGCATTCCCCAGGGATTTCTGACTGAGAAGAAAACAGTTTAAGGGCTGTTTGCACAAATCCAGGTATGTCACAGAACCAGAGATGCTCAGGAATTTTAAGAATCAGGAATCAAAGGAAGGAGTGGACACGAATGAGAACAGGGAGGGATCTAGAAGGTGCAGGCTGGCATGCTTACCCTGCTGCAGCTCCACCAGTCAAGTCCATGGTGCACTGGGATAAACCGATCTCTGCAGAAGGGCTCCAGTATCCTAGAGCTCAACACAGGTTCATGAATAACAGTGTCACCTTTTATGGAACAAATGAGGAAGTAAAATGCCTCCAGCCACATCTGGTACATAACGCTGGAGGCAGGATGGAAGGAGTGGCTAATAGCTGCTGTGATGATGATTCAGCTGCACAGCAGAGCTCTCAGCAACCTCCCTGTGATGAGAGTTCTCTTCCTCCTGCACTGTTTTCACTGCCTCCATGAACACTAAATCTGCTCTCCAAGAGGTTTTTTCTGTATACTGTAACGGATACGCCTTTTTTAAAAGGCCATTTTTTAACCCAGATGAATGAAAGTAATGCAGGGCCAGAGAAGAGATTAGAGTGAAAGGCAAGCAAATTGAGAGGCTGAAAGAAGGGATAAGGGGTTGATTGTCTCTCCACAGTACCATCATTGATTTCAGTGGATGTAATCTTGATTCCTAATGGAACAAAACAGATCAGAATCAAGCTTAAGAGTCTACAATAAAGGCAGCATTGGATCTGCAGGAAGTCTGCTGTCTGAAGCACAAATTCACAGTTGTGCTGGAGGCTGTGCTCTCTCAACCTGGAAGGGACAGAGTTCAGCATTTTTCATTTCTGATTTCTCTGAACTAAATTAAGTTACTAAATGCCTTAAGTAGTGGGAGTTTTGAGTCCTCTGTCAAAATCCAAACTAGCATCAAAGTCACTGGAACGACCGCTCTTTCCTTCCCCTGGCTGCCTGTGCTCTCCTCTCTGGGCAGTAGCTGTGTTCTGCAGTGGGCTTTGATGCTTGCACACAGTGTGCATGCCTGCTGAAGGCACACTTGAGCATACCAAGTCTGTCTTCTAAGAGCCCTCTGTTTCCAATGAAGGTAATTAGAGTTAAGGGTGCTTATGGCCTTGCAGAAGTACTCAGCATAGTTGTATGACAAAGCCATCAAGCTCCACATTTCCTTGAGCTGTGGAGAGAAACAAGATCTGCATCACTGTCCCTGGAAGTGTTCAAAATCCATGTAGATGAGGCTTTTTGTGACATGGTTCAGTGGTGGCCTTGGCAGTCCTGGAATAACAGTTGGACTTCATGCTCTTAAAGGTCCTTTCTTATCCAGTTGATTCTGTGATTCTATGACAACTAAAATTTCTTCTGCTGCAGTTAACAGCTTCCATTGCTTCTTTTGAGAGAATTTAAAATGTCACTGAGAATGCGTATGTGATGAGAATGGGAGGTAAATGCTGAAGAGAACCAATCCTGTTCTTCGTTCTTACCGAACAAGGCAAGAGCTCAACAGGAAATGGATACATCAGCTCTGCAAGAACACCAGCAGTTCTGAACTGCACTTCTAGTTAATGTTTGGCTATGCAAAGAATGTGAGAGGAGCAGGAAAAGTGAGTAGCCTCACAATGCTGGATTTCATCAGACTGCATGGGCTTTCTTAACAGCTTCAAAACCGGCAATGCCTTCTCCGTGCACTTTTTGGAATCCTCTGGTATTTCCAAAACATAAACACACACAAAAATGGATCATTGGAAACATACAGGAGACAATCATGAGAAAATTAGAAATCCTTTTTTTGCATTATATAAAAATAATAGATGTATTCAAAGAAACATTTGGCAAAAGTGATGCAGTCACAGCACGAAATTTAGGATGGTGTTAAAAAGCGGCAACCATTTGTAAATGGGCACTCCTATGTAACCTACAATAAAGGATCGAGAGGCAACATCTGTGACCCCAAGTAGCCCAGATTTTGCAAAAGTCCTAATCACTCTTTTTTTTTTTTTTTTTTCTTTTTAATTGTTTTTACACCTTATTATAGCAAGTAATACCCTGGAAACATCACTGTATTACAAATAATACCCTCTAAACATCATAGTATCACAATACGTGACAGAGCCTGCCATTGGTCCGAAACAACATCTTATTGAGGTCTTGCTAACCTCACAATCTCACGTTGACTTACTGTGGGTGCTCAGAGGGGACAGCTTCTTGCCAACACCTACTCTTCCACTACTGATCAAAGGTGCACAAGGGCTGTGTCGCAGGAAGGACATTTACATGGGGTAGGGTTTAGATTTTCAGTAAGGAGAAAAAAGCAGATGAAAAACCAAAAGCAAAGAGAGAAAAACAAAGAGAAAAATCATTATTCCCTCTCTTGTGCCATGGCACAAGACTCTGCTATGAGCCTTGCCAATAAATCTCTCCTGGTAGCACAAAAAAAGGTGTGAATATAGCTATAAAATAACTAATGACTGTTTACTACAACAAAGATGAGCTTTCTGCTTGTTGCCTATGCCAGCCTCCACCTGCACTCTGCTGTGGACTAAAAGCATCAATGTCTGGAGGATGTAGGCAGCTGATGGTCTACAGTTAAACACAGTTCTCTTCTCCCTCTGGGTTTCATGCTTCTGCCATAAACTTTTCCACAACAGATCATCCAGTACAAAAAATAGGCTTCAAAAGTACTGCAAGAAACAGTAACTTGTGGATGAGTAGTGACAGTTTT
Source organism: Psilopsiagon aurifrons (assembly GCA_025447955.1). Lineage (NCBI taxonomy): Eukaryota > Metazoa > Chordata > Aves > Psittaciformes > Psittacidae > Psilopsiagon > Psilopsiagon aurifrons. Next base: position 5,731 of record JAOEHY010035175.1, on the reverse strand, counting down.
GAAGGCTTCAGAATAAAAAAGACTGAGAGACACTGAGGCAGCATCAGCTGTTTGAAACACAGACTCAGGTACAGAAGCCATGTTTGCACATGATGCTCACTATCTGTTTAGATATTTTATGACGTATGCAATGAAGCTCCTTCCTCCCTGTTGACTCTGATTTTAGGAACCAGCATACTTCTCATTAGCTGTGTTCTGGGGTTATTTTCCCATTTCCAGGGGGCTGCACAGTGACAATGAATGAAACCAATTTCCGTTGTACTTATAACCAGACTCACTTTGGGGCTCTGAGTTTCTGAACTGCCATATTTGGTGCACAACAACTGATGTCTGGCATGTTTGGAAAAAAACGCCTGTGTTATTTAGACTTTAAAAGCAGAAGCAGAATGAATTTGTAATGATTGTGATTAGAACAGAAGCATGATTGCACTGCACTGAAATCCCGGTCCAAATTTCATATCCACCCACCCAAATAGAAATAAAACTTCATAATTAATACTGGATCATTCCCGTCGCAAAAAGACACGATTAATTATTAATGATGCTTGGACTTCTTCCTAGCTGTTTACATCTTTTTACCCTCCAGTTCATGGGGTGCTGAGGGTAATGCAGCATGTACAAATAAACCCCTCAAGAGACGTTGGAAATGACTGCGCCTGCACGCAGCAGACCTGCTCCTGGATGTTCCTATCAAGCAAAGTACAGAGGGGCATTTGTTCGCACGACCAGAGATGGAATATTCTCTTTGGAGTTCAGCTTCCTCCTTTCATCCCACCCACCGCCAGACACTTCCTGACATTTCTCCTGCAGGCAGAACAAGGCAACTGTTTTTTTTTTTTTTTCCCTTCTGCAAGGCTGTTCCCTCAGTAACCTGTGGGTGGGTGGTGGGGGAAGGGGATGTTAATCTCAACAGCAAACACAGCCGAGCAAGTCTGGGACGTGAGGGGGAGTTTGCGGACGAAAATAGGCCTCTGCCAGCCCTCCTGCGTTTGTGTGTCTATGACTAAGCACGCTGAATGCGTCGCTTTTTAAAACTTGGCTTTTCTCTTTCCTTGTGCTTCGTTGTTTCCAAGCCTCCTGCTCCCCTTTGTCCTCGCAGCCCCAGGGGACCTCGCAGAGGCAGGCCCCTTGCATCACCAGTGCCAGGGAAATGCAAATCCTGCCTCTGAGCCAGCTCCGTCTGCTGAGGGGGACAAAGCCAAAGCAGCTCCAGAGCTGGGAAACAAGCCCACCTTGCTGCTGCTCCTGCAACAGCCTGTGTTCCCCCGGTCTGCTCAGGCTCCAGAGGAGACTCCAATAGCAAGTGGTTTTCCATTGCAATACTCACTGGTTTTGCTTACATCTGTACAGCTGTGTCTTGGCCATAGTGTGTCTGCAGCACGGGGCCATGTAAAACTAGGAGGTTTTGGCAGTTCTGCCCACCTCTGGGGCAGAAAAGGCTGAAAAAGCTCAGGATTTTGCCCAGGAAACTCCACTGGCACATGGTTAACAGCACAAAGCATGTTTGCATAGGAATGACTTGCCAGTATAGCAATGCTGGTCTGGTCTATGCTGGTTCAACCTTTCCTAATGCAGTGTCTTGGAAGTGAGGAGAGAGAACACTTTGCTAACTCCCAAGTCCCATGTTTTTACACATACACCCTACGTTGTTCCCTGCTTGGGCCCCGGATGTGGGTACAGCACAGGCCACAGATGAGTTTCTTAGCCCCTGTGTCCTATTTGGGCACTCACTGAGCTCCCTGGAAAGTTAAAAAAGATTATTCATTGTATTAATTGGCGTAAAGAAATTACACAAAGACACAGCAGTGCTGTCAGAATCTGCAACTGCAGCTCTCTGCAGAGAACCTGAGCTGGAGCAGAGGAAGGAGTGTCGAGATCTCACTACGGAGGGCTGGCTGGTTTTCTGGGCGAGCTATATTCAGCAGTGTGTGCCCCTGGGTATGTGGAAAGATCATTCATCCAGTTCATTGAGCTGCAGCCTGCATGTGAAAGGAGTTTCATGCGTTCTTTTTTAAATGTCACTGTTTTAAATACGAATAGTCTCACGAAGAATTATGCAGCAGATTAGAACATGGGGGCTCCAGGGGTAAATTAAAAAGTAATTCAAAACCAACACTATGCAACAATCTTATCTTTTCTCTGCCTTATCCAGGCATTTATCTAGGTCTGTTCTGAACTAGTTATCACCGCATTATCTACATACTCTACAGAGTCTTTTTTAGCTACATATGTAGTTCGTGTGGAGTAGAAAGTAAGTCAGGTCTGAACAAGCTGGAAAACATCCTGCTCCAATTCAAATGCCCTATTCAGAGAGTGGGCTGAGAGATGTCCACGGAACACACTGGGGCTGATCCAGTTTTAAATAGTCCACACACTGTCACCCCCTCATCTATCCATAGCATCAGCTTAAGCAAACCTTCCATCAGGGATAGATTCCAACAACATATGGTTGTAGTATGATCTATTTTAATGACAGGATCTATTTCTAACAAAATATTTAGGTTAGTGGTCTGAAAGCATTTTCAGTTCCATGTTTGAAGTTCAAGTATTTCCATCAACTCCCTGATGTACTTAAGAGAACCACGCAGTGAAATAAAACTGTTCGTTCCTGTTAGCATGCTTGAACAAGTTCCATAAGTGTTTCATTTTATGAAATATTATGGAAATTGAGCATGTACCCTCACGAAGTCCTAACAGTTTTGTCAAGTCTTGCAGCGCTACCGGAATTCTCATGGTAATTGAGGTTCTTCTGAATGCCTGAGCATTTGGAGTTGGGATTACATGAAAACAGAGGTTTAATTAAAACAAACAAACAACTCCCCACACACAGTACTAAACTTCAGCCTGGTAATGTGAAGGCAGTGCACTCACTGGCTCAGAAACCAGAGGTCAACAAGAAAAAGCAAGTTTGTCCTGAAGAGCTTAATTCATAAACCAGCCTCATCTTTTAAGGTCTTCCCCCTGCCTTCTGGATACTTGAGTTTCTCAGCATTGTTGCTAATAGTTGAAGTAATTTATAAATATTTACATTCTAAGAGGCCTCTTTTTTTCTCTCCCTCTGGATTTTCCTCCTTCCCTGAAAATCTCATTCAGAAACGTGCATTGTCAGTGTTCAATGCACTGCTCATGCACAGCACATCAGTGCTGTTACATGCAGGCTTTCAGCATATCTGTGCCTGCGCAGTGGCCTTTTCTGCACAACATTCCCAGGTCTTGCCATCTACACAGGGCACTATAGATGTGTCCAAGGGAACCTTGATATGCGGCAGCCTAAACCTAGGTTATTTCTAGCTATTCAAAACCAATACCAATATAAAGTCATATTAAAATATTTGATTGTTACTAAATTTTGTGTCCATTTAAAACATTAAAATATTCATTCTTTCCATCTGTGGCTATCTAAGGATAAAAGGACTCTCTGAATAATTACAAAGTTTCCCATCAAACTCACAGTTTATGTGTAACGTCTTTTGCCATAAAAAAGAATCCCAAATTCTTTAAAGAAATTTCACAAAATGACTCATCAACAGGAATTATTTTATGCTTGAGGACAGGGATTATTGTGTAAGTGAAAAGCATTATTCATAACTTATTAAATTATTACATTAATTACTTCAGTGTCCTTGGCATGCAGTCACATCTGCAGAGAGGCTTGACAGGATTTCCTAAATGAATCCCAATATTATGCATCCAGCAATCTAGGCCAGATGAAGGACAGTGTTTCTATATGCTGCCTTCGTTTGCCATTGAAATGCAGCTGCTGCTTGATGCCACCCTTTAATTGTGCAAATCAGATAAAGCTGGCAGCAGAGATTTCTCTCTAAGACAAACTTTTAATTAGCAGTTAGATTATTTAAGTAGAAGGGAAAAGGGAACACATTGTTCTTACGAACTCTTGTGGGTGCTGGTCATGTTTGACGCTGTTCACAATCAAAAAGGCAACAGGGTGTATCTTACACATAGTTTCACATATTTTCTTAATAGGCCTATGCCTTGCTAACGTTTTGAGTGTCTTAATTATTGGAAAGCATAGAAATTAAAGGCAATGTTACAAAGCTTTAAATATTTTGGTTTTAACCTTGAAAGGTTACACTGATTTTTGCAGCCTAAATGTGACCCACCAGGTATTTCAGGGTAAAGAGGTATGCAAATCTTCATGGGATTAAGTCCTCAGAGTCTGTAGAAACAACCCTTGTATGAACTTTTGATCAACACCAGATGAGGAAGAATGTGGCCAAATATAAACCATCCATTCCAACATTAAAACCATGGCTGGCTTACAGTTGTACCAGCAGATGTTAAATGAACGACAAAATCACATGGCTCTTCATTCATGAGGGCTACAGCAGCGGCACAACAAACACGAACCAGACTGGTCTGTCCTCTCAGGCTGATTCCAATAAAGGAACAACCCAAATGTGCTGCAAACACTCCATGGCATCTCCAAAACCAGCCTGCAACAGATTCAGCACAGGCAGGGAGTGCCTCTAGGCTCCACAGCAGCACTGAATTAAAAGTGAATAGACTTGGGTTTGAAAGGTACATTCAAACCCTTCATTGCTTTATGTATGGAACTGGGTTTCTTTGATAAATTATGGTTTGCACTTGTGTTGAGCGTCAAATAAACAAATACATACCCGCGCCAACAGGAAAGCTGCGACTCCACCATGTCAGCTTCCAGAGCACTCCTGAAGGGAAGTCACAACGATCCCGGTCTTCTCCACGCCACTGGATCCATCCCTCAGGGCAGCGTCACCATGGGCGCGGGGTGTTCCGGGGGGAACAGGGAGCACAGCGTGAGCCTCGGGCCATGGAGGTGTCATGCCATGAGGTGTGTCGCGGTGTGGAGATGCAGCATGGGAGCACCATGGTGTGGCCAGACATGCTGGAGAGTCTTGGCTTGGTGGAGTGGGAGGTATGGTGAGGTGAGGCGAGGGATAGTGAAAGGTGGTGAGGTGAGCTGTGTTGAGGGGAGCTGTGTTGAGGGGAGCTGTGTTGAGGTGCGTTGAGGCGAGGTGAGCTGTGTTGAGGGGAGCTGTCTTCAGCTGTGTAGAGATGAGGTTTGTTCAGCTGTGGTGAAGTGAGATGTGTTGACGTGTGTTGAGCCAAGGTAAGATGTGTTGAGGTGAGGAGTGTTGAGGTGCATTGAGATGAGGTGAGGTGTGTTGAGCTGAGGTAAGATGTGCTGAAACAAGACGAGTTGTGTTGAGGTGAGATGTGCTGAGCTGTGTTGAGGTATGTTGAGCTGAGGTAAGATGTGTTGAGGTGAGCCATATTGAGGTGCATTGAGCTGTGTTGAGGTGCACTGAGCTGTGTTGAGGTGCATTGAGCTGTGTTGAGGTGTGTTAAGCTGTGTTGAGCTGAGGTGAGGTGTGTTCAGCTGTGGTGAGGTGAGATGCACTGAGCTGTGTTGAGGTGCACTGAGCTAAGATGTGTTGAGGTGAGCCATGCTGAGGTGCATTGAGCTGTGTTGAGCTGTGTTAAGCTGTGTTGAGCTGAGGCGAGGCGCAGCCCATGGTGCCGCAGCAGCTCGCCACCACTATCGCTATCACAGCCTGTGCCTGGCAGCCGTGCCACGAGATCACGGCCCTGTGTCCACCATGGGGCCGGTCGAGGCCCGCCATGCCCTGGTACCCCCGGGGGCTGCCGTGCACCCCCCGCCCGACCCCGTTCGGGTGCCCCGGGGCCCCCCCGGACCTGGGGGGGGGGAGTCCCTGAGGGAGCCCCCGGC
>JAOEHY010035173.1:0-15423 GCA_025447955.1 Psilopsiagon aurifrons | reverse complement strand
CAGGATACGGTTGGCTTTCTGGGCTGCGAGTGCACACTGCAGGCTCATGTTCATTTTCTCATCGACCAACACCCCCAGGTCATTCTCCACAGGGCTGCTCTGAATCTCTTCTTTCTCCAACCTGTAGCTGTGCCTGGGATTGCTCCAACCCAGGTGTGGGACCTTACACTTGTCATGGTTAAACTTCATCAGGTTGGCATCAGCCCACCTCAGAAGCATGCCAAGGTCCCTCTGGATCGCAGTCCTTCCCTCCAGTGTATCAACCCAACCACCCAGCTTTGTGTCATTGGCAAACTTGCTGGGGGAGTGCTCAATCCCACTGTCTGTGTCACCAACAAAGATGTTGAACAAGACCGGTCCCAACACTGATCCCTGAGGGAAGCCACTTGTTACTGGTTTCCAGCTGGACATTGAACCATTGACCATAACTTGTTGCATGCGGCCATCCAGCCACTTCTTTATCCACTGAGTGATCCATCTATCAAATTTATGCCTCTCCAACTTAGAGACAAGGTTGTCATGTAGGACTGTGTTGAACACTTTGCACAAGTCCAGGTAGATTACGCCAACTTCTCTAGCCCTGTCCATCAGTTCCATAGCCTCATCATAGAAGGCCACCAAATTGGTCAGGCAGGATTTTCCCTTAGTGAAGCCATGCTGGCTGTCGCTAACCACCTTGTTTTTCATGTGCCTCAGCATGCCTTCCAGGAGAATTTGTTCTAAGATTTTGCCAGGCACAGAAATGAGACTCACTGAGCTGTAGTCCCTGGGTCATCCATTTTCCCCTTCTTGAAAATGGGGGTTTTATTACCCTTTTTCCAGTCATTGGGAACTTCACCTGGCTGTCATGATTTTTCAAATATTATGGACAGTGGCTTAGCAACTTCATTTGCCATCTCCTTTAGGAAACATGGATGTATTTCATCCGGACCCATGGACTTGTGTACATTTAGGTTCTTAAGATGGTCTCAAACCAGATCCTCTCCTACAGTAGGCCTAAGGTCTTCATTCTCACAGTCCTTGTGTCTGCCTTCCAAGACTGGGTAGTATGGTCAGAGCATTTGCTAGTGAAGGCTGAGGCAAAGAAGTCATTAAGAACCTCAGCCTTCTCCAAATCCAGGGTAGCCAGCTCTCCTGAGAGCTTCCAGAGAGGGCCCATGTTGTCCATAATCTGTCTTTTATGTACCTATAGAATCCCTTCCTGTTATCTTTCACTTCCCCACCGAAGTTTAATTATAAATTTAACTCCTACTTTTGGAAGTCTAAGCATCCAAATTACAGTTGAAAACATGACTTGCCAAGTAAGACAAGAACAGGTTCTAAGTACCTAGAATACTTGCTGAAAAAAATCCAAGTAAGAAGGTGATTTGGTTTTGTTTCAGTGTATTTGGTTTTTGGTTTTATTTAGGTACTTTTTATTATTTCTTTTTTATTTTTTTTATATATATACACATATTTGAAACAGGATAAAGCACAACAAAATATTTTCTTCCATAATCCCTATTAAAATGCAAGCATTTTCCATTTCCTCGGATTCACTTCTGCCTAAGGGATCTACCTATTCACATATCAATTGTTTCACCAGGGTTTTCTCACAAAGCATGTATTATTTCGAAATAGTAAAGTACATAGCTTTTTTACTAGCTCCAGAATGATGCATCCTATGCGTCGTAGGCAATTATAAATCCTATATCTGCCCATTATTTTAGATTTTTTAATGGTTCTCTCTACATGAGGAAGAATACAGTGATGTAGTAGAGCACTCAGTCTAAACTCTTCTGCATCTTCTATGATCACCAGACAATAAACGGTTTCTATTAGTATGAGACTGATAACATCTTTTCCTGGTAGAAAAAGCTGATTAGATTTAAAATGAGTAAATTTTTGAAGATAATATACCTAATTTTGCTGAGAATTAACTCTATTTTATTTATTTAATAAGCAGAAGTCATTTTATTTGTAATTACATGTCGCTCTATTCTTACATGTTGGGAGATATTTGACAGTTTTGCTTTATTGTGGAAGCATTTTTGAGATGAAGCTTTCGACTTGTACATATGCTAATTTTAAAAAGATGATTTTTTTTCTAGTAAACATTACAGTCTCTAACAGAAAAATTTCTGTAATGTTCTTGGTGAAGAAAGCTGTCATTAAAAATCTGAGCTAATAGGCACTGAACCTTTACTCAAGTGATGCTTGACCTTCAAGACCTTGCACAGTCATTGCTATAGCTGCTTGCAGCTGTAGCAGAGCCTCAGGAACCTTGGGTTTGTTTTGGTGAGAGTGAAAAACAGAGACTAGAAGGCTAAGCAGTAACAAACAAAAGACTTGAACAAGATATGAGAAAAATGCTTGCAGATCTATTACTGGAAGTGGAAATCTGTATTAAATGGGAGCCTACAGAGTTGCGGTGTGTAAGAAGAAGCCCCAGTGGACTGCTCCTTCATCCAACCAAAATTAATTGCAGTAGAATTTTGCATAAAGAGAAAATTTTGTTGTCACCCATTCTATGACATCAGGATGCTCAGTTTTCCTATGCAGCTGTTTATATGTATGATGTCATTAGCAATAGGAATGCTGCTTCAAACTGATGCTGTTCTGGGCTTTACAAAGCAGCAAATCATCTTGTTTTACTTATGGATTTGCAAAATATGCTCAAAAATCTTCAGTAGCAAGGAAACCTCCATCAGAACCCATAAGTATAATTTGAGTCCATGGTCCAGTTTTCAAAATAAACCAGAAATGGATAATCATCAGAAGTTATCAATGGGGAATGACAAAAAAGATTGCCTTCATGCCAAGGTCTGACATACCAAAGTCTTTTCTCTTTCTGGTCAGTGGATACGAGATAAAATCCCACAACTACTTCCCTTATAACTTGCAAAAAGAAAAAGAGGAAAGCATAACATACTGGACAGCTTATAATACCTGTGACAATATTGAGCAGCTCTGCCACAGTAGAGTGAGGATAGAAGTTGTTAATGTTCTGTTCCACTGTTGATCAATGTTCTGAGAGTGGAAGAACTGAGCTCTGAAGACTTGTGTGTTGCCTGAGCTATTGGGAATTAACTTCACAAATCGCAACATTATATCCTTTCCTAGAAGCTTCCTTATGATTGTGAATTATTGTGAGTGATTGTGAGCTCCTTCATAGATGCCTCATGACACAGGAATCTCACATCCTTTCCATGCTATTTATTTCAGCTGGGAAAGGACTAGGGTGCTGACATTTCACTAGGTGCTAATGATGCTGGCTGTCAGCATGTAGGAAAACTGTTGGAGGCTTTAGGACTCCACATGTGTGTACAGAAGGTACACATTCTAGATGACCTGGAAATATATATTGTAACACGGGTTTGAGAAGGAATGAGAAGGCCGAATGAAGTTAACAAAAAAATGGCAAAACTTCACTAAGATACTCCAGGGAGGCATGGACATTTCTGTGAATGTTTTACAAAATTACTGAATCAAAGAATAACAGTGTTTGATGTTGGAAGTGACCTCTGGAGATTTCGTAGTCCACCTCTGGGTGAGTTTTGACTTTCATAAACTTATCTCAGCATGTAGTGTCTGTACATTAGACCTGGACTGCCTGACCCTTCTTCCACATTCTGTATGCTTCTTTTGGATAATTGAGTTCAGTCAAGACTTCCTTGTTCATCCAGGCACCTTTGCTTGATATCCTGGTCATGAAGGTAAACAATTCTTGGGTTTGGATGTAATCCCTGAAAAACAAGCTCTCCTGGACCCTTCTTCTCCCCACAGCTCTATTCTGTGGGACTTTTACAAGCAGCTCCCTGAATATCATAGAATCTGCTCTGAAGTCCAGAGCTGTAACCTGGAATTTTGCCTTGATCCTTTCTCCTGATCTCTGTCATCTCCTGGTCAGTGCAGCCAAAGCTTTGACCTGTGTTAGGAAGCTGTCACCAGTGTTTTCCACAAATTCCCTGGACTGCTTGTGGCCTACCAGTAGACATCAGGTTACTTAAAGTGTCCCATGAAGAAAAGGGCATATGAATATGACTCTTCCTGTTGTTGTTGGAAGGGTTCATCTGCTTCTTCCTGTTGAGGCAGCCTATAGCAGACACCCATGACAACATCACCCATTTTTGTCTACCCTTTAACCAATAAGCTCTTGACTGTTTTGTCATCCATCCCAAGGCAGAGCCCCATATGTGTCAGCTTTTTTTTCATGTAAATAGCAACTCCCTCTCCTTTTCTTCCCAGACTGCCCTTTCTAAGGATTCTGTATGCATCCATTGCCATACTTTGGTTATGGAAGCCTTGCTGCCACAACTCTGTATCCCCAGTATGACTGTAACCTGCATCTGAGCTCAGATCTCTAATTTCTCCTGCTTGTACCCCATGTTATGTGTGTTAAAGTACTGGCATTTCAGATAGTCACCCAGTCACGCTGATTTCCTCACCAAAAGAGTGAGAGCTTTCCCCATAATGCTGCTGTCTTGGCACTTTGTTATTTGTGTGCATATGTTTGAGGTGGACCTCCTTTGCATAATTTGACACTGAGGTTTTAGTCTACTAATTTTTTCTCAAAGGATTCAGCCAGGCATCTGACAGACATTTGATAGATATTAATTAAAGGTATGAAATAACATATTTGACAAGTGTTTCTAGTTGTTTGTCTCTTCTAGAAGGATCTGGTTCAGAAACTGTCTAAAATGCAAAGCTGTTTTGCTGAATATTAATTTAAAGATAGTTTTCAAAACTGTGATGCATAGCAGTTTTGTTAACAGTCAGTACAGACTTTGGGATAAAGAGGACAGGAGGCTAAAGAAATGTTTCACCTTAGGCAGTAGATTTTTAGATCTAACTCAGAGTGCATGCATTTCTGAAAGGGAAATTTGAGCACACAAACAGTTAAAAGACCTAAGTGTACCTGTCTCCTTCTAGCCTGGAATCTGAATGTTGCTGCTTCCCACACGAGGGTGAGAAGTGGCCAGCTGTAGGATCAATATGTGATGAGACTCAGAATTTTGGAAGATCTAATCTGCACTTTATGGGTCTATTTGACATTTCTGAGAAGTTGTAAAAACATAAATTTAGATAACCTAGAAATACACTTTTTCACATACATTTTTCCATTGTTCAATATGCAATTCTTGCAGCTCGTGATCCTATAATAAAAGCTACTTAATTTACAGCCTGAACAAAACTCAGCAAATTGGCTGCTTAGGTTCAGCTCTCCTTCAGTTGTCTCACCCAAGACACTATAAAAAAACTGCCTTGTAGGCTTTAACTGTGAATAGTATGCTCTGATCTACTCCTGCACCTTCACAATATTTGAACTTTCTGTTTCCCAGGGCACTGCAAAAACCTTTTGCTCCTGTTACTCTTGAAATAAAAAGCAGTGTTCTTTATGAATTTTTAACATGGCACACTTTTCCTGCCAGTGCTTTCAGGCAAGTCACGTCAGTATCTGGACACTTGAATTTGAAGCTCAAAGCCTGACTGACTCTATTTGTAAACAAGTGTGAACAGCATGAGCACAGTAGTGTCACTTCCCAGTAAATTCAGTGTTCAGAAATTACAAACGTATGTACTGTAGAACAGTTTGACAAAGCTGTATTGAAATGCATTATTCATAGTAATCTTTTTCAAAACCTGACATTTTTGAAAGTTTTCCATTTTGTGCATCATAAAATTGTAATGTTGGTTTTGAAAATGGGAAAGCCACCACCAACAAAAAGCCAAATGTGTTCAGCCTTTTGCTTTCAAAGAATCTTTTCCAAAGAAGCAAAGTCTGTCACTTATTCTTCACCTTCAGAACTGCCAATTTTTTCTCTAATTATCACAAATTAATTACAACTGATTCTTATCTGCCGTGGCATTCCCTCACTGTATTTTGTTTGTGTGCATGCGTGTGGTCAGGGGAAAAAATATGTGTCAAGACTGGCTTATAAAATCAGTTCTAAGCCTTTAACCTTCAGCAGAACACTGAATAATTGAGGGGTCTATGGACACTGACATTTATGGCAAAGCAGGAAAATAGATGTCTATTGATGGGGCTGTATCTCTGATCATAGTTCATAGTCCCCTTTCAGTGGTGGAGTTAACATTACCTGCCTGATGTCAGACACTGCAATGATCGCTGCCAGATGTTCCCAGGCTGATGGTCCCAGGTCTCCTGTGCCAATGATAGCTGTTTTGCTGATATGATCAACATAATTCAATCACTGTCAGTACTTATTTTTCCCCTGTTTCTCCATGATAGTCACTTGCTGACTTTTCCCTGCTATACTTTTCACTTTTGAAAGATATTAACACCAGGGAAAATAAAAGTGAGCATTCACCAAGTCCAGTCTTAATGAACTTCAGGTTCTGTTTTGCTCCCCTCCATTCCCATAGCAGTTTTTGTGGATGTAATTTGATTTGTAAGAGCTGCACCCTGAATGCAGGATAAGTTTGTGTGCTTAAAAATACCATTGTGACTTACATGGAATAGTCACTTTGTTGAGTTTTACTAGTTGAATTGTTTCTTCTGCCAGAGGACTTTATGACACTTGTGAAAAAATAAGTGTCTGTTACAAATCTTATCTGAAACAGCTATTACAGATTTTATAGACTTCTGTTTATTTATGTTAAGTATTCATTCATGACTTTAATTTTCAAACTATTTTGTCTACTGGGAATATATTATACTATAAAATAGCTTTAATGTTTTCCACTCTTTCTTTTAGCTATTACAGTAAATTAATATTTCCTTTCTTTTCTCTTTCTTCTAATTCATAAAACACTGCTGTGAAGAGTCTGTGGAAGATAGTGTCTGAAGGAGACGGCAGCTGGGGAATGTTGTGCTTCCTGTGTCCCTACTCTGACTTGCCCTGTAGCCTCCATCATAAATGTATTTTTTCAAGGAATATATCCTGACTGCAAAAAAATCCAATCAGCTCTGAAACAGGTGTACTGATATGGGAAAAAATGATGTAATCTTTTTCCCACTATAACCTTCCAGAACTCTCTGATCATCCCCACAGTGGTATATGTCCATACCACAATATCATGTTTTGGTATCGCTTTAGTGAAGACTTCCAGTGGTACTGTCCGTCATTTTATGACAGCTACTTCCATTTGATTTACACTGGAGACTGACAAATTTATTCTTAACTTTAAAATAACATTTAAAAAAAATGTAGGAGACTGATGATCTTTCCAGGGTCAACTGCTGAGAACTCCCACAAATGAAAACTGTTAGCTACACTTCCCGCAGCCTAACGTTCTTTCTGTCCAAGAGAAAAGACACTTTGTGTGCCCTGAAACCATCTGCTCAGCTTTGCAATTCCTACTTGCTCAATTTAATAATGAAAAAAGACATGAAAAAGAAAGAATGCTACATTACTTACTCCAGAATTTTTGAGCAAAAACATTTCAGACCATGAACAAAGTAAGATCTGTGGTCATAGTGTGTAGCTAACAAAAGCCTGTGCTAGAGGAATCTGCTAGAGAGGCCTCTTTATTTATTTATTTATTTATTAATTTTATGCTGAACATATTTGCTGAGTTTTAAAAACATAAATTGCACAACTGATAATTACATCAGACATGCAGCAAACAAAATGGATAAGCACAAACCAGTTGCCATATTTTCCAGTGCTCTAATACACACTGATGTAGATGCAGATATACAGACTCTTTTTTACCTGTGATAATTTACAGTTTTCTCTTGCCACTCTCCAATGCTGTCATTTGAGCTTCTGTCCCTGCTGGCTTGGCTGTTCTGAGAAGAATTGCGATGGCAGGTAGCCCATCACTATAAGATGCACATTAATTTTACACTTCCTTTCTGAAGTGTGTGTGTGTTGCTGATGTCTCCTTCAGCATAATACAGCTAAATGCAAAATCTTGCAGTTAACTGAAGATAGATACTCAGAGGTAAATATAAGCCTTTAGATCACTTTATAAATAAATATAGAACTGCAAATGTATCTGCCAATAAAATTAAGGTCTGCAAATATCTGCCTTTTTACATATAGCTGTGTGTGTAATATCACGCACTTATTGTATAGTCTTTATATCTGGAATGTTTGCGCTGGTGTGTACAAATACCTACATATGGATTTACAAAGATATATTTCTGTGTGTATATAAAAAAAAAAGTAAAGACCAACTATACAAAACCTGTGGATTGAACCTCAACCTCTGTAGTAAAATAGGCAGCCACATCTCCAGAAAGTCCGGCATAAAATCTTTAGATTTATGTAAAGACAAAATCTTCAGAAGGAGATTCCCAAATGCAAAGTGAGGATCTGACAAGCTGTAGCTGGGAGCACTGAAGATGTGGCTTGGTTTGACACTCTTATGGTTAAATCCCATGGGAAATGGCAGTTTGGATTCTTTTCAGGAGAGGTCGTGAAGGTTCCCAGATAATCTGAATCCTTGATGAGTGCTGATCAACAGAGGAATATCAGGAACACTCAAGATGTGGAAAGGTGTTGGCTACTCCATTTTGAATATCTGGTATACTCAGTGTACTAGATATACACCTTCTTTTTCATGCATGTAAAGGGTGAGAACTGAGGAAAACCAACATTTTTCTTTTGTATTTATTTTATTTTGCTAGTATGAGTTTTGTGTGCACTTTCAGATTTGTTTCTTTAAGAGTTTAACCTGGGAAAGTGCAAAATCTTGCACCTGGGGAAGAACAATACCAGGTACCAGTATGCACTCCAGACTGAGTGGCTGGAAAGCAGCTTTGCATAAAAAGACCTGGGGGTCCTGGTGGGTACCAAGATAAACATGAACTGACAATTTTCCTTTGTGTCAAAAAAGGCAAATGATGCATTAGACCTGAAGGGAGAGCTCAAAGAGAATGGAGCCAGGTCCTATTCAGTGGTGCTCAGTGCCAAGACAAGAAGCAGTGGATACGAACTGAAACACAGCAAACTCCATGTTAACATAGGAAATACTGGCACAGGTTGCCCAGAGAGGTTGTAGAGTGTTCCACCTTAGAGATATTCGAAAGCTATCAGAATCTGCTTTAGATGACCCTGCCTGAGCTGGGATGTTGGACTAGGTGATCTCCAGAGGTCCCTTCCAACCTCAGCTGAGCTGTGATTCTGTGACAGCTTTGATGTCAATTTACAGATGATTCTAAACTGAGAAAAGCCCACAGATCTAACCTGGCTACAGTAAATGCTGAAAACATGTATGTGTCTGGCCAACTGTATAAAATTATAAACTGTAACTGATATTTTAGAATGTGAAAAATATATTGTGCATGTCCAAAGAACACAATTAAAAATTAAAATTCTAGGGTTTACTGTTTTTTTACCTCATCTAATGTAAATTACTACTTTCTATTTTTTTTTTTTATAAGCTTATTGCAAGTGCAACATTGGATTGTTTACATTTTTGTTGTTATTATTATTGTTAGAACAATTTGCAACATTTTAATTTTATTTCTTTAATTTTATGTCTTGCTGAAATAAACATGAAGATGAAGAAATGGGCAAATTATTCATGGATTTTTTTGTTAATGGCTTTTATCTGTTTTAGAGATGATCACCTCAGATGAAAGTTATAATTTATTTTGCACATTCAGTTATCAATATGTATAAGAAAGGACACTTCTTGTACAGGAGAAATCTAATTTATTTAGTTGACAGAGCTTGTGTCCTAGAAGTAGTCATTATTGTGTTCCTTGGTAGTAATTATGAGTCTTTAAATGTGATCAGGAATCTTCACAACCACTTGACTTTGCAGAACATAGGTGTAATTTAATTGGCTGGAGAAACTAAATATTATTCCAAGGATTTTCGTATCTTCTGTTGGCTATCACTTGAGTTTCAGCAGCAGTTCAAGTCTCAAGTCTCAGTTTTCCATGTCTAGGCCAGGTGCATCAGAGACTGCATATTAATTCATGTGCAACTGTTCAGAACAGTGTAACTGACAATGCTCGGGGTGAAGGTACTGAGAGACTGAGATAAACCTAAACTCAATGGGCATAATGACTAAATTACATTCTTCCTAAAACTGGTCCCTTGAGGTCAGATTGTCAGATTAGTGAATTACTAGGGCTGGGTAGCAGCACTGTAATGGCTGCGATCTGTGCTTTGTCTTTTCTAGGCATAAATGGACAGAGCACAGTGAGGCACAGTGTATGTGAGGTCTTGTCTGTGAAAGGCTGAATTAAGGATGATAAAATAAGTGTAAAATCCTAATTTATAATAATTTACCGTACCATTGGTGTAATGTACTGTTAATACAGAGAAGAACTCAGTAATGATAGAAACTAGTTCTCAGAACTGTATCCCATGGGAATTAATTAAGGAATACTATTTGAAGACTTCTGAATGGATAGCACACAGCTCCCATGCGTGTTGTCCATTTTTTTGTGCTACAAGGAGAGATGGAAAGCAGCTGATGCAGAAGTGTTTGCAGTTATGTATTCATTTAGACTTCAGTAAGTCTTACTTCTTTTACATATTGGGTCAGAAGACTGATAGAATGTTTCCATACTTCCTCCCTTATTGAGGAAAAGAAAAGGAAAAATGATCATAATAAGACTTTTTGAGGTGGGGGTTAGATGCTGTGGGTAGCTGTGAGCAAAACTTAAGTCTTGTGGCTTGGAAAAGCAAAGGCAGTGTGAAAGTTTTGCACATGCTGGAAGTAAGGAGAGCCAGGAAAATTAATCTAAAAAGAGATTTTCACTTTGCAAAATGCGTTTCTACTTGCAGAACTGGATCAGACAACTCCCCACACCCGCTTTCAGTGTTCTGTGTACCTTTTAATCATTATTGTATATAATTTGATAACTAGTAATTGCAGTTACAAATGTGATACTTAATTACTTAAGTAAACCCAGTAGTAGGAGAGGCTTGAAAAAAACTGAGCAATACCTTGCTCAAAATGAATGAGTACATTATTTTTTGTTTTCTTTTTCTTCCCCCCAGAAGGGGACGATATCTTTGTTGGTGGAGATCCTATTCACAATTCAAAGTAGAAATTAGCTGCACACCATCTTTTTTCTCCAGAGTATAATCTTTATAGGCCATGAATTGTGACTCATAGCACTTCAAGGCTTCTGTAGTGGAACTAAACCATCCTCAGATTTTTGCATGCACTCCCCCACCTCCAACAACACACAGTCTTGCTAACCAAATGATAAGTACAGCCTTGCTATGCAAATGGTAAGTGTTTCTACTTAAGGAAAACTTACGAAATATTCACTTCTAAGTAGCTATGGTTCATTGTCATAGTGACATTTTAAGCTGTTATTCACAGTTTGCTTTCTTTCATTGCAAATTACAATGGAGTAATTTATTCTGAGGGAGACACCGGAGAAGATAAATACATTTATAAATTAAAAACATCATATCATTCACGTTTGCTGCTAATAAGATCTGTATCAAGATCTCAGCTTCATTGGACAAGGAGATTTATAGGATTTACACGAGTTAGTGTCAAGCATCAACTATTGAATGAAAATTCCTAAATTCTATGTACTCCACCAGTGCAGTTTGTTCTTCAACAACTGCTGCAATCATTGGTGACAGCAGAAATTGTTCTTTTGTCTTTGAGGTCTAAGCTGACTGATTTGCTATATCATTCAATATACAAACCAATGGAAGCTGGAAGGATTCACTTGAGAAATGTTTCTTATATTCCTTTCAGCAAAATGATTCATGTTTTGAACCCAAGGTTTGCAATTTCATGAGTCAACCCTATTTAAGAGGGCAACTCAGAACATCATACAAAAAAGCAAAAGCTCAAACTCATCCCCCTGATTTCCAGGCAAGTAAAGGGTGAGAAAAGGGGCAGAATTAAAAATCAACATTTACATAGGCACTGCTATGAACTGCTTGGAAAGGAAGTTAATGTCTTTGTTTAGTGCCTGTAAAATTATGCAAAAAGACACAAAAGACTGATCCTTTGTACCTCAATATCACTTACTCTTTCGAAATATTTGCAGTTTGTGTGTTTTGCAGAGAGAAATTCTGTCAGAGACTTACAGACAGAGGAAGTTTTGAGTGCTCTTTTTTAAAATAGTTAGAATAAACTAGAAGAAACCTGTGACCAAACGGTTTTCCCATACAGATAAAATATACAGAGAAGCCTCCAAATAAGAAAGAGTAGATCAACATTCACTGTGGTTTAAACTGTAAATGTTTAGATTTGACACTTCTCAGGTGTTTCATTTAAAATACAAGGTTTACTACTCTGCTTTTAAATACATTTTATTAACATTTAAAACATTAGTATGAAAAGAGTATAAGTAAACAACTGTTGGGAGGTTTTGATTGCTTTTGGAGTCAATCACTAGATAAATTGATTGGTAGCATATTACATTTTGCTAGATCCAATTATAAACTAAAGGGGGATGGTGTAAGCAGGAGGGCAAATTATTATATTTAATAAAGCATCTGACTTTCAAACTAGATCTTTAAAGTATAATTCTATTATCTGATCAAATTTTTGTGAATAAAAATCCAATAATTACCTGACTTATTAAAGTTTTCAATTATTTTTTCCCAAATTTCTTTTCCACTTGAAAAAGTGATTTTATTTTCATATGTTGAAGGGACCAGAAAAAAAAAAAAAAACAGACTAAATTATGTGTTTATAAAAATGCCACCTTCTTAATATTTATGGACTACATAAATGTTGATTTCTGTAGAATAAAGTATTTGGTCAATTCTAAATGAAGTCTAGGATATCAGCTAGCAATCTCATGCAACAAATGTTATCACTGCATATGCCCCTATCTATAGTTTAGTAATGACTGACTGGAATGCTTTGTGATTGGGATTTTCACAGTGGTAAAACTAGTCTGATGCCTGAATATCACCTATGGAATTCCTTATGAAAATCTGAATATCAAAGATGTAGAAAGTATAATGAAATAAACAATGTTTCTCTGTACTGATCTCATTTCACTTGTTTAGACTTGTAGGTGGTTTGAATTTTTGAAATTACAATACAAATATTCAAAGGACAGAAGAAAATGTAACATGTCTGTGAAAAAGATTCATATCACAACTATTCTCATATATATGTTTCTTATTTTATTAATGAACATGCATAGAAATGGATAGTTTCCTTACAGGATAAATCCATGACCAAGGTTATTTCATTCAAGACAGGCTTTCTGACTCAAGCCTTCTAGAGAATCGATGTCAGATTAATGGGTTTTGGATGCTGTGGGTTTTTTGGACCACCAGGTTGAAAAATTAATAAAAAGGACCTTTTACAAATTGGAGAAAAGGTAAAACATCAAATTAGCAACAATGTGACCTTTGTAATCTGACTGTATTTGGCTTTTCTGTCTACTTCCACCATGTGTTCCAGACAGTGATGCGTTGTACTCTGAAGAAAGGAAAAAGGGTATAATTTTTGCTTATGAACTGGTGGAGATAAAAGTCAAACACTGCACTCACATCAGAAAACAGACAAAGCAAAAAAAAATCCACAGCTTCTAGCTTGTTGTTGCGTTATACAGGTGATGCATGAATAGGAAACCACAGAACTTGAATATAACTCCACTTTTGCAGATGTGTTTTAACTTTTCCACATCAAATTGGGAATACTTAATTGTCTGTTTGAGAAAACTCACATTCACTGCTGCAGGATATGGTAGTCTCCTTGTTCCTGATCTCTGCTTTTCAATCAGACCTCAGCATGCTGAAAGAGGAAAACATCTACATGTTTAGATGTTTCAGATGTTGCAGGGTTTTCAAACCAGGGCACTAGAAAGAACAATGCCAGAGGTAACAACCTTAGCAAATGGTTTTAATGTGTAAGTTTAGCCTATGTCAAGATATGAGTAGTTCTAGATCACTTCACATAAATAATAGTTAAAAAAAAAATCTTTAAAATAAGTCCTGGTTGTATCTGAAAGATGTGAATATTGTTAGGTCAAGCAGTGTTGTTTGCATATTGATTTTCAAAATTGATTTTGTTTAGTAGTGTTGCTTGTATTTAATCATCTTTGAGCAGAAAGAATGAAGATTGCATTGTGAAATACCTCTGAAAAGAATATCAATATTCATAATGTTAAATGCCATTACTACTTACATGAGCAGCATTGCTTTATTATGTTTCAGCAGCCACCGAACAAAACTAGAGCTTGTAATCTTGTTAACTCTAAAACAGGTATGCTCTCCTCATTGCCCTGCATCTTTCAGTCTTCTCTTACTCATTTTAATCCACCTGAATGTGTTTTTAAAATTATGATGAATAGCAACAGCTACAAGTTAAGTATTTGCTCTGACATGGGTTTTCAGGCATTAGATTCTATGGGTTGTTTAATAATTTTCTCTGGCTAATGTAAATATTTTCCAGTATTTTTAAACAGTTCAGTCTATCCTAGTAAGTTTTGTAAATGGAATATTTCTTTCCCTCCTTAGGTTAAGTTAGCTGGCTTCTTTCTCCTTAGTTTTGAACGTAATAGTACTAACTCATAAAATTAATTCTCATTTCGTGGGATTGTCAGAAATGAGGATTGCTCTGACCCCTGTTTGAACTCATCAGCTGAAATGAAGTTGTTCAGTGAGCTGGAGAAGACAAAGCTGAGTTCCAAGAAATTAATCAGCTCCATCAGCCTCCACGATAGGCCTGAAAATGACACACATCAGACTGACCCTGAGCAGCTCTGGATTCCCTCCGTAAATGAAAGTCATCATTCCTGGCAAGAAAGATACTAAATTATAGTCTTTTAAATTTAATTTTCAGTTTACTTGTGTTTTCGATTAGTGTGCCATGTTTCATAAAGATGGTAGTACCTTTAAGTAGTAAATGCCCTTCATCTACCAGCTCAATCCCTGTTGTAATATAAAGGTAAATTTGAAGTAAAAACTGTTAGCAAATGAAACATGTGGTTGGTTTTTTTTACCAGGATATTTTTTTTTCTCTTCTCCGTGACACCTTAAGCAACAATACCAAATTATTTTCTTCATACCAAAATCAATAGCAAGCTTGGAAATAAAAAGTAGCCCTGCAGCCTGAGGCCACAGATTTTCATGACAGGCTACTAAAACTATCTTCCAGTAGCCTGAAGGTCTGCCAGCTAATCATTCACTTTCCTTTCACTATTTAGTTGTCGGATATCTCTCTGGGCTACTAAAACTTAAAGGCTATATGACAAATTGTCTGCTAAAGAAACATTGTCCGTTTTTGTCTCTGTGGAACTTCAATCTTTAGCATGTAGACTGAAAAGTTCACATTGCTTTGGACGGAAAACAAAAATTTAAACTTTAACAAATCTTAAATCTTTAAATGCTTTCTTATTAAACGCAAAGCATTGAAGCCATTGTTGTGTTCCTTTCCAAAACAGTAGTAAAATTACAATTTTTTCAGGGAAGCAAGATGGATACATAAAGAAAAACAAGTTTAGGATTCTTCAGTTAAGCATTTGAAGATGAGGAAGCACGTTAGTTAAGGTTAAATGCCTTCGTTGTGGGGGGGGGG
>JAOEHY010035172.1:0-17994 GCA_025447955.1 Psilopsiagon aurifrons | reverse complement strand
GGGGGGGAGCTCCGAGAACGCGACGCGGGGCTGGGGGAAAGCCCGCGATGCAGCGGCGGGTCACGGCCGGCCCGCAACGGCCCCCCAACTGCCCGCGCGCGGAGGTGGAGGGCTGAGGGGAGGCGGGGGCACGGCCGGGCCTTACCTCGCTGGACAAGATGCTGCCGTTGGAGATGATGTCGGGCTGCTGGTCGGCGTAGCCGGTGACGATTGCCCCGCAGGGGTTGTGCTCAGCGTCGGTGCTGCGGGAGGGGCTGCAGGGCTTGAGGAACATCAGGTCGGTCTTGGCGGACTCTGGGGTGAGGCAGACCTGGTAGCAGTAGTTCTGGTTGTGGTGGTGGGATCCGAAGCTCCCCGACTCCTCCACCGGCACCTGCGTCGGGTTGCTGGGCACGTTGGAGCTCTGCACCAGCATGATGTCCGACTTGCTGAGCTTCTTCTTGCGGGCCCGCGCCTGGCGGCTGCAGCAGGGGCAACAGCAGCAGCAGCCCAGGCAGCAGTCGCTGGCCAGGCAGGTGTAGATGTTGAGCTTCTTCTCCTTCTGGCAGCGCACAGCCAGCACGATCATGGCCAGCAGGAAGATGAAGGAGACGGAGCCCAGGGCTATGATGAGGATAAGGGTGAGGTCGAGTGAGCTGTCCCCCCCAGAGCGGCTGGGGCGATGCTCGCCGGACCCGCCGCCGCTGCCCCCCGCGCCCGCTCCCGCTCCCGCTCCCAGGCCACTACCGCCGCCAGGCCTCTCGGCCGCGCCGTCCACCAGCACCACCTGGATGGCGGCGGTGGAGGAGAGCGGCGGCTGCCCGTGGTCGCGCACCTCGATGACCAGCTCGTAGGGGCGCTGGGGATCGCGCTTGGCCGGCACCCTGCGCGCCGTCCGCAGCTCCCCGGTGCGCCAGTCCATGCGAAAGAGGCTGGCCTCATTGCCCCGCACGATGCTGTAGGTGAGGCGGGCGTTCTCCCCGTCGTCGGCGTCCACCGCTGTCACCCGGCTCACCAGGTAGCCCGGCTCAGCGCCGCGGGGCAGCGCCTCCCGCGCCGGGGTGCCGTTCCGGCCGGGCAGGGGGCTGACAATGGCGGGAGCGTTGTCGTTCTGGTCCACCACGATGATGTTGACGGTAGCGTTGCCGGACAGAGGCTGAGGCTCCTCACCGGCGTCACGGGCCTCCACCTGGAAGCTGAACTCCTTGAGCTGTTCGTAGTCGAAAGAGCGGAGGGCGTAGAGAAAGCCGTTCTCGGAGTTGATGGAGACGTAGGTGAAGACGGACATGCCCTGGATCTGGCTCTCCAGGATGGAGTAGGCGAGTTGGGCGTTGGCGCCCTGGTCCCGGTCGGTGGCGCTGACGGCGTAGATGTAGGCGCCGGGCACGTTGTTCTCGCTCACGTAGACCTGATAGACTGGCTGGCTGAAGCGCGGCGCGTTGTCGTTCACGTCGCTCACCCGCACCTGAATGGACTTGCTGGTGCTCAGCGGCGGCTCGCCGCGGTCCCGGGCCACCACGGTGAGGGTATAGGCGTCGCCGCCCGGCTGCTCGCGGTCCAGCGGCCCCTCGGTGACGATGGTGTAGTAGTTCTTGAAAGAGCTCTTGAGGCGGAAGGGAGCGTCGCCCTGCAGTAGTTCGCACTGCACTTGCCCGTTTTCCTCCGAGTCGCGGTCCGAGACGCTGAAGAGGGCCACCACGGTACCCGGCGCCGCCGCCTCGCTCACCGCCTCTTTGACGGTGGAGAAGCTTATCTCGGGCGCGTTGTCGTTGGCGTCCAGCACCCGCACTAGCACCTTGCAGTGCGCCGGCACGGCGTTGGGCCCCAGGTCTTTGGCTTGCACGTACACCTGGTACACGCTGCTCTCCTCGTAGTCCAGCTCGCCGCTCACCTCCAGGCGCCCTGTGCGCGGCGCGATGCCGAAGAGCTCCCGGGCGCGGGCTGAGATGTGGCTGCTGAAGGAGTAGATCACCTCTCCATTCTGACCCTCGTCGGGGTCGGTGGCGTTGAGCTGCAGCACCAGGGTGCCTGGCGGCGAGTTCTCCGGCAGCGACACGGTGTAAACGGGCTGCTCAAAGGCGGGGACGTTGTCGTTGGAGTCCAGCACCCTGATGGTGAGCAGGGCGGTGCCGGTGCGCTGCTGGGGCTGCCCGCCGTCCACTGCTGTCAGCACGTAGCGGTGCACTGCTTGCTGCTCTCTGTCCAGGGGCTTGTCCAGCACCAGCTCGGCGAAGCGGTTGCCGTCGCCCTGCGTCTGCACGTCGAGGGAGAAGTAGCTGTTGGGGGTTATCTCGTAGGTGCGCAGCGAGTTGGTGCCCACGTCGGGGTCGAAGGCGCTCTCCAGCGGGAAGCGGGTGCCCGGCGTGGCGCTTTCCGAGATCTCCACTGTGAGGTCGGGCTCCGGGAAGGAGGGAGGATTGTCGTTGATGTCCAGCACCTCGATCTCCACGCGGAACAGTTCGAGGGGGTTCTCCAGGAAGACCTCCAGATGCAGCAGGCAGGAGGGGCTCTGCTTGCAGATTTGCTCCCGGTCTATCTTCTCATTCACGTAGAGCACCCCGGTCTCCAGGTTGAGCTCCAGGTAAGGGCTGCGGGAGTTGGGCGCAGTCTGGAAGCGGCGAGCCGAAAGTTTTGTAATGTCCAAGCCCAGATCCTCGGCGATATTCCCCACGAACGTGCCATGCTCCTGCTCTTCCTGCACTGTGTAATGGAGCTGGCAAAGGGCCCCCTCCACCATCCAGAGCAAGGCAAAGAGGAATAGCACAATCATCTCCAAACGGGGAAAGAGATCCCCCCTCCCCAACACCACCTCTTCCTCCTTTTCCAAAAGCCACCACCACCTCCTCCTCCGAAAATATACACTACAGTGTGTGTGCCTCTGCGTGTCTAGCTCTGTGTGTGTGTGTGCCCGCGCCTGCGAGCGTGTGGAGAGAGAGGGATCGGGGGAGGGGGAAGGAAAGGGAGGGGGAAAGTGGTTGATTTAGAGGGGGTGCTAGATATTATTTCTTCTGATTCATGTTAGGATTTTTTTTCTCTCCCATCTCCCTTCTTTTTGTTACGAGTATTATTGTTTCACACGCTGACCCAATGAAGAAAACAGGCGTCCCCACTTCATCTGTGATCTTCGAAATAAATGGACAACTAATAATAGCTATTAGCTGGATGGATCTAGAGATATACAGTAGCCCGCTTTTATTTATTCCGAGAGTCTTGGCACTGCACCGCGGCAGCAGCAACGGCGGAGGCAGCAGCAGCAAATCCCAAGGAGCAAATTGTTATATTTCAAGATTGTCCTCTGTTTGTCTTCCTGGTGGGAGGCGGAGGGGTAGGTGCTGCTGGAGGAGCCGGCGGACATGCCCTCTTCAGATGCAAGGAAAAAGCAGAAACCCGCGAAATTAGAAAAAAAAAAAAAAAAAAAAAAAAAAAAATTATAACCCGCAAAAAGATTTCATGTCAGAAAAGGCAGAGCGCAGCTTTGCTACACAAAAGTTTCATTCCCCTATTTCTCAGGGCTTTCCTCTTTTTTATTTAAAGATCTTAATATTTTCTCTCTTCTATTAATAGTCTTTCATTTTCTTCATTTATTGATATTATGTTCATCATCACTGCTTTTTATGGACGTGCTGATGAGTTTTTTTCCTCTCTTGCTGATTTGCTTCTAGCCCCTCTCTCTGTGTCTGTCTTTCTGCTTGCTGCTGCTGCTGCCGCCGCCGCTCGCCTCGCCTCCCGTCCCGGCTCCGGTCCCGGCCCCTGCTCCGGCTCCAGCTCCTCTGATCTCTGCCGACAGTTTCTAAGCCGGTAGCGCTCGGCTTTTCTGTTTTTGCGCAGCGCTCGGCTCCTGCCAACCAATCAGCCGGCAGCAACGCCCCCGGGGGCGGCACCCTATTGGCCGCGGAACACGTCGAGTATCTTGCGTCAGAGATAGGAGAGCGGGCGCGCGCGCAGGCAGGGGAGACAGGCAAGGCAGGCAGGCAGGCAGGCAGGCAGGCAGGCAAGGCAGGCAGGCAGGCAGGCAGGCAGGCAGGCAGGCAGAGCAAGCGAGCGAGCGAGCGAGCGAGCGAGCGAGCGAGCGAGCGATGCTAACCCTGCAGCTCCTGAGGCTCTGTCCGCTTAACTGTCAGCCTCAAACAGCGTTCGTTTCCCCACCGCAGCTGCTGGGCAGGGAGATCACCGCTTTTCATCAGCGCAGACACAAGGGTAATCGTTAACAGCCCTCTCCTTGGAGAGGGAATTTCCACCAGCTTCTAACTTTCCTACCACAGGTCGGGCGCTGTAACGTTTTTAGAAAAAGCATAAACAAGGGGAAACATGAGATTGTTTACACCTTTACACACACACACACACACAGTGGTCTGCCTTAGCTCATTAGTCGGTGGAGAAAGTGCAACTTTCCGTCAGTGCAGTGTTTCCAGTTCCAGCCAATTTAAAGTATCGTGAGCCTGCGCCGATTCCCCCCACCCCCACCCCCCGATTTACACTTCGAAACTTCCACGAACGTAACGGAAGGGGGAAGCTGGGCATGTCATATATTCTGACACTGGGTGCGGTGGGAGCGGGCAGGGAGCCTTCGCGGGAGCTCACGGCCCCTTGCCTGATGGTTTTCCAGTGTTGGTGCTCGCTGTATACCCGCTTTCCCCGCTGTCGAAGCAGTTAACAGCGCTGGAGGCTCCGAACCTCCACCGACAGCTCGGGCTTGCGGCGCCCGGAGATGTCGATAACTCGCGCCTGCTACCCTCCCGCCCGGCTCTGCTTCCCCTTCTCAGACAGCGAGGAGGCAGCTCCGTGCTAAATAAAGTCCATCTACCAATGGTGTCTATCGCACGTCAGGTGCTCGACTGACACGTTTGTGATCGATGCCTTTGGCTGCGAAGCCGCACTGGCACTGCGGAGACCGTCACACCCGGCGGGGGGATCGACGCGCGGGTTCGCGGGCGGAGCCCAAACCTCTGCCAGTGCTCGGGGGTGGTGAGGTGGGAGGGCTGCCCGTGGGCCCTGCACAGCTGAGAAGCCAAGTCCGAAACTTCAGAAAACGGAGAAAATAACAGTAAAAAGGATTAAATACTTCTATTCTCACCCAAAACGTTATTTTATTGTTTGTGAAGAGCAACACAAAGCAGGTACTAGCAGCTGCTGCTCTGACCCCATCTCTAATCCCTCGGGAGGCGCCGGCTCCCTTCCGCACGTATCAATGAACTGTACGCTCGGATGCGTTTTCCCTCGCGTAAACGCAGCTCCTCGCATTCCCAAACTTATTATGCGTGTCGCACGCCTGTCACTGCGCTCCCACCCCGGGGAGCTCGGGGCCACCGGCGGCGAGGTCACAACCAAGCTTACGCCACCGCGCCCAAACCGACCTCGGCGTCACGCCGGGGGCCGCTCCCGGGCCAGCAGTTCGTGGAAGGGCCCCGGCGAAGCGGGTCACGGCGCACCGGGCGTGCAGCCCTTGAGGCACAGCCGCGCTGCCCAGCTCCCTGCCTAGGCGGAGACGCGGGCGCTCCGGACGCTGGCTCGGCAAACCCGGCGTCCGTCTCTGTGGCTGCTACGAGCCCTGGGCTGCCGGCCCCGCCCCCCGCCAGCGGCCGCAATCGCGGGCGGCGGGCACCCCCCAGCGGCGACAGCTGCACACTGCTCCCGGGCGGCAGCACCGGCTCCGCTCCTCGGGGTCCCCCCCGGGCCCGCGTCTCCTGCCGCCAACATCCCCATGTGTTTCCCACTGCCTGCAGCTCTCCTGTTGCCGCGCTCATGCTCATCAGCGGCTACGCGGCTTAGAAGCTCGGGCTAGCCATACCGGGTGCTGCCGCGCCGCGGGAGGGTGACAGAGGCACGACAGCGGCAGCCCTGCGTGTGCGCGGGGGGCCGCCGGTGTTGCCAGCCGCCGCGGCAGGCAGGGAAATGTCCTCTTGGTACACCGTCTTGCCCAGCGCTTATAGTGGGGCACGGCAGCGCCGCTGGGCGACTCCGGTGAGGGCTTCCCAATAAAACGGATTCCTTCAGGAAAAGCCTGTCCGACACTGCCCAGTGGATACGTAAGGGAGCCGGGTGTGCTTCCCCCGCACCAGCCTCAGACACAGCCCCCCAAGTTCGTGCCTTTCTTGAGCGTCGGTGCAAGGGGCTGGTGCGCTCGAGACACGGCCGCCTCCAGAGATTTGCCGTGGCCCGAAGCAGCGCAGCTCTAAACCCTTCCCGCTGCCGGAGCTCCGGCAAGCGGCGACGTGTGTCCACTTCGAGGAAAGCGGTCAGCCCGGGCGCGACTAGCCGAGCCCTGGGGACCTCGGCAGAAGAGGCGCCCCTGCCCGCCCGCTTGGGGCCGAACCCCTTTTCCCCACCGGGGCGGGGGGACCGGAGGTAAGCGGGAGGCGGGGGTTCGGGCTGCCGGCGCGGCACATCCACCAGCCCCCATTCCGCCCTGCGGGGGCGGCGTCGGGGCGATCCCTGTGCAGCGCTTCTCAATTCCGAGGGCAATAACCGCGCGGGGCCATACATATATATACATGTAGTCATATGTAGGTGCAGGGGAGCCGCCTCCCTCCTCCTTCCCTCCCTCTTTCCCCGCGGGGGCAGTCCCGGTGGTACGATCTCCCCCTCCCGCGGCTCCGCTCCTCTCCATTTTGCGGCGGGGCTCTGAGGCAGCCCTCTAACGCGGAATGACAAATGGCACTTCGGCGGTGCATGAACGAGAAAATGATTTATGGATTTTCACGACGGCCTGAGCAAATGAAGGCGACATGAATTATACATCCTAATGTGCAGTATATCATTTTCTAATAACACTGTTTTAGTTCTAATGCCGTACGCTGCTCTCTTCAATAGGGGGTATTGATTAAATAAAACAAAATCTGAGAGCTGTCTTTAGGTTGGACGTGTATCTTCAGCAGGCACCAGCTGAGGTTTATATATTTACCTCTTACTAAAGCAGAGGGCTGTCACCAGACCCCTGACACCACAGCACTTAGTTTTTCCATCTGTCATCATTTAATTTGGCAGTTACTTTGCCAAATGAAGACTAATCTTTCATATTGCTGCATTTTGCTCCATGCTGTGATTTACAAATGTAAATAGATGACATCAGGTTTGTAAAGCCACCGTGTTGCTGGGGATAGCACCTGGGTTAAGTCAGACCTTTCCTCCCTGCCAAAATCCTCACACCCCTCTTTGGCACCCCAAGTGCAAAGGGGCATTTTCTAGCAAGGAGAACGTATGACAAATAATACTCCTGCTCAAACAGAACTTCCCTATCATCTCCATTTAGAAATTTCATGTATTAAAGGTAGAAAACTCTGTGTATAACTGGCACATGCTGGGAGAAGGAATCAGCATGACAAACTGAGTACATGTGTCTAAACGGAGGAAAAGCTGTTGGCTAGGGTGGGGCTTCACCCCCAATTCAGCCTGCATTAGTGTCCCAAGGCCAGTCTCCTGCTCCCACAACCATGTTCTTTTGCCCTTCATCACAGAGTAGGAATGAAGTCATTGTGACATAAACTGTGAACATCCCTAATTATTTCAGTAGTTCCTAGTCTGAAATATCACTTGTCATAAGAAGGACAAACAGGTCCTGGCCTTTCATGAAACAGTATAAAACAGAAATGGGGAAGGTGGAGATAAAGGATTTATGCATTCTTTGGGGGGGGGGGGCGTTAAACCAGCAATTGTTGGTGAAGAGGTGAGGAAATGCTTCATTTCTCGTTACCAAAGTGTAGTATTTTTATTGTTCAGACAGAAAAGTAGTCATACAAGTAAGGAACTGCCTAAATGCTGAGGTTTGGATTAAGCAATCACTTTTCTAACTTGGACTTGAGTGTTGAACGCTAATCCCCATTGTTTAGTTGAGCCACCAAAATGATCTCGATTCTATTTCAGGTATCAGTATTGGTTTTAGGCTGAGGAACATCATGGCCTCTGTACTGTCTTGACATTAAAACCACATTGCAAATTGGACACTCCTCCACTGCCACCACCAAATCTCCTGGATTATCATGACTTGGTTTAATTTTAATTATCTAGGTTTAAAACTGCCCAAACAAAACCCACCCAGGTTCTCATTCAAGAGAATTGGTAACAGCTCTTAGTGCAGGAAAGATTACTGGAATCAGTGCTGTGATAAGGATTGTAAATAAGAAGGGAAAGATGTCACCATTAGAAAAAGCCTGCTTTGCTAACAGTAAGATGGGTATGTTTTACCTACCCCCATAGGATGAAAATCCTGCTTCAGAGGTCAATACAGAACAATTCCAGAAATTAACTAAGAGGCCTGATTAAAGTTATTTGTATCAGAGAGAAAGGTTCACTGCCACCACTCCCTCAATGGATTTCTCTTTTAATTGCCAATGAGAAGGAAAAACAGGAAGGCTAGACAATTTGTCTGATCAATAAAAAAGAAGCCTGCCTTCATGTTGGCCTGAGGATCACTCCTTGGGTCAGATTGATGTAGCAGCCACCAAAGTTCTTGCAGAGATCACCAGCAGTCAAGACATTTTCTGATGGCTTTTAAACAACACTGGAGCCAAGCATCTGCTGCGAGGTTGCAAATGTAAGCAGAGCTGGAGAGATGATGTTAATTATCATCCTCATGCTTGTGGGAGTACTCCTGGTGATAAAAACAACTCGTTGTATTTATGACCTTAGACAGCTGTTTTAATAAATGAAGATGAAGTATTACTTCATTACATGCTCTGTGCTGCACTAGCGATCAGATGTGACGGAGCCTCTCCAGAAGGTGCTGAGAGTCTTTCTGAATAAGAATTGTTGTGGATGCAGCACAGTCCGGAGCATAATTACAGTGGATGCATCCTATAGCAGTTTCTGTGGGACCTTTCTGCCTCCTTTTCCTTGCTCCTCCAAATTCATACAGATTTCAGATAGATCATTGATGCAGCAAGAGGCTGTTCAGTGGGAAACACCAGATTGTTGCAGTCCATTGCTATTATTCCACCTTCTTCAGCTTTCAGAGTCTACCATAATGTTTACTAAAAAAAAAAATTAAATAATCCCAGCCTGTTTTAATAACTTGTGGTTTTAGCTGATTTAAGTCTGTATTGAAATAATTATAGGAAAAATCTATTGTTTCCACAGTCAAGCTCTCAACATTTTCTAGCAATCAGGCCTTTTTACAGTGTCCAGATCAGACCAGCCAAGGTCCTGGTCACTTCAAAACACTTATTTCTGTATGCATGGCTTTACACTAACTGACATACATTGGGCCCAATTTGTATAAGCTTGCCTCATGTCTCATTATTTTCAATCTATTAATTAGACAACCCTGAACTTAATGCTTATTGTAGTGATGCAGATGCATTGTAAACCAACCAAAATGACCTTAAACAAGGTGATAAGTTCAAAAATACATATTCCTTTTAATTTATCAGTTTACTTGCGGAAGTGGGATGACAAATATATCTAATTTAACTTAGAGAAGATGTTTCTTGACCAAATACTTTTCAATCAGGCATATTTCTTACCGTCTAACTAGAATTTTCAGAAAGATAGTTTATAGTAGAAACCTAGTAATTCATCAGCTGAGAAGCAAAATAGTGTCACATTTATCAATATAGGTGTAATCCAACCACTATTTTCTGTATACGTTTTTTTTTTTATGATATGGCTCAATCAGCTGCACCTATTTCTTTGAACCTGATTGAAGTACAGTTGACCTGTATGTGAATTCAGCAAATGCTTCTAAGCTTGAATGATTACTGGAGCAAATGAGGACAAAACTGCAGTGAAAAACTCCAGTTGCTTGAGACTCTGTTAATCTTCTTATTATACACTCAAAGCCATAGGTAGATGTAGTTACTCACTATAAAGAAAATGGCTCTGTTGGTTTTCTTTTCAACATTAAGTTCAAGCCTTAAACTAAAGCATAGCTTGTTTTGAGGTTCAGCTTGAAAGCAATACTCAAAAATATGATTTTTTCATTCTGAGCTTTACAATACTGTGTGTGTAGTGCTTGGTAGAATAAATACCACAACCCCCCTGGATTGGTTGCCCAGAAGAATTGGCATTCTTGGGCTTCAGTCTTCCATGTATATATAATCTCCAGCATAATTCTATCATCTGAGTCATCATACCAACTCTGCAGCTGATAACAATAGCACCAACTAGGAAGGGAAGGGAGAAATATGGGAAAAATTATAATTATGTAGTTGTTTAGGAAGAGAGCACACATCTGTATTTTTATACCTGTTTAGGTGGACCTACTTAGACTACCAATAGCTAAGACTGCTTTTTTACCCATTTGAGTGTTCACATGGTAAGACCTTCCACTCAGGTATTGCTTTTTCTCCTCAGATAACACCTGGATAGTGTCAGCTTTCCCATAGTGCTACCCACCTCAATTTGAGAACTGAGAAAGTTCCAGCTGGAAAGCAGTTTAGTAATTTATAAGGCAATAATTGAGGAAAACACTTTTATTTTTTTTTTTTCCTATACTGAAAATATTACAACATTCAATTCAGAAATTTTGCCACCTCCACATTTTGAAAGTGTGACTTTAGCAGATGGAGGTCTCAAAAGTGCTTTTTGCCAGTCTTGGGAAGATATACCCAAGTGATAAGTCCTTGAAAAGCCTCAGCTTCCACAGTCCTAGAAATTTATAAGTTGGTCCTTGAAAAATCTGTACTAGATGCCTCCTCTCACAACTCCTGCTTAGTGGCTGGACTGCATGACAGAAACTGTGCAAGTTCATATGTTCCACACAATTGCTGTGGAGGTTGAACACCATTTTTCTCAGAATAATTATTTCCAAGGTACTGCAAGCTCCTCTGTAGAGCTGGATATAGATTTGAAGCATGTGTACACTTATAATCCATACACTTACTACTCCCACCAGTGGTAGGGAAGTAGGAGGAAGTCAAAAAAGAAAAGCATACATATAGAAAAACATGGAACAGCAGAGAAACGAGGTCAGAAGTACTAAAGCATAGAGAAATGACTATAAAAGTGCAGCAAAACAAGAAGAGAGAAACATTGAAAGAGTGTTTAGACTTAAAAGCAAAAGCAATCAGACTATGAGCACAAAGCTAAATATCCTACAGACCTTTCAGCAGCTTCATAAGGTCCTGCAGCTTAACTACAATAAAGCTAAGTTAGAGTTCCCCTTTCCCTTTTATCAGCAGAATTTACGTACGCATATGGACAAGCTCACAACTGCTAGTTAATTAGGTGAAGTAGGAGGTAGCCTGTGCTCAATGGTCCACATTCTATTCGTATGCGGGTTGGGGCCTGCAGTTGCTACAATTACAGTTTTTCAATTAAGAAATCAAACCAGAGGACTGTCTCACAACAAAAGTCTGTGCTAAACTCAGGGCCCTGGGGGGCTGTGCGGTCTCCACAGCCACTGCCTCACGCAGCTGCAAGGTTGTTCTGCTCAGCAAGATCTTGTGGCTATGGGGGACAGGGATGGTATGCCTCACTCAGCAGAACTTGGGAAAAGTTATTAACAAAGTATGCAGTTTGCATATTCAGACTTAAGAAACATTTGATTTCAAAGTTACTTATGATGATGCTTCTAATAAGCCTATATGTTGTGGTGGTCTTTTACTAAAAGGTCACTCTGTGCTGCCCATCAGTCCTGCAGTTTATTCCTTGGAATGAGGGACTCAAATGGTAACAGATTTTTTATTCTGGGACAAGATCTTTTCATGAAATCTCTTGTCGTTTGATCGGGGTACACAAAGAGCAGCTCCTCTGATGTGGAAACAGAGCTGGTTAATACCTGCAGGACTTCTGCTAGAGCATGCAACGCATGAGGAAGGAAAGATCTTGTAGTCAAATATGTTGAATACTATATACTATTGTGTGTTACACAATTACATATGTTACGTATGTAACATATGCCCCGGCGCCTGCGCTTTAAGAAGGGCTATGGCAGTACTGCTAAATGTGTTTTGACATGAATGGTTGAATACTCGCAAATCAATTGAGCATGATGAGGAGAACTCCGGAGGTGATTACAGTTGTATAGGAAGTGGAGGGCTGGCACAATAGGCAATAAAGAGGTCTGCAGCCACATGTGTCTGTCTTCTAACATGCTCACAACAGGCTGCTGAATCACACCTGCTTCTTTTAATACCAGCATTTTCTCATTTTTCAGGCTTTACTATGCAATTTTTTTTGAAGTAATGCATACATATACAATCATATACATACGCTTATACGTAATTATATGAACCTTGATGTTGAGCTTGGAAAGAAACGACAGTACTGCAAGATGTGCGTGGGCAGGAGGAGAGGGGAATGCAGCTGCAATCGAGTTCAGCAGGAGCAATGGCCAATACAAACCTGATCCTGCCTCTATGGAGAGGCAAAATCTTTTAATTCCATGCACTTGCAAGCTCTCGGAAGAGCTGATCAACTCTGCAGCTTGAGGCAGCGAAACATTACCCCCATGATGGGCAGGGTCATGCCACTGTGGTGCAGCTCAGTGCGACAGCTGGATGGCCTTGGTGGCTGCTCTTCCCAGCTGATAAGTACCAGTGCAGGGCCCCGCTGTGCAAGGAGGGAGGGCATCCTTTCTGCAGCAGCAACCTTTCTGCACCCCTGCTGCTCTCGGTGCTCTCAGAGAGCTGCCAGCTGCAGCAGCTGCTTCTTCCAAGGGATAGTCTGGCAAATCCTGCAGCTGTGGAAAGCAGCAGCTGAATTGCAGAAAAAGCAATGTAGTGCCCATGCAAAAAGAGGAGCTGTGCTTTTCACATGTGGAAGTAGCGATGCAGCATGCTGTTGCATAGTAATTTGCACTGCTGTATGGTCACAAGTGGAGTGTCTCCCTCCCGAAGGCAGAGAGCTGACTTAGTGAAATGATTGGTTCAGTGGGGAAAAATATAACGCACTGATAACTCTATGTGAACTAAGCTTGCAAGTAAAGAGAGTTGCAGGAAAAGGAGGGAGAAGGAAGAGAGGGCAGGAAGGACTCAAGTTGTGGGAGGTGTAAAATGTAAGAATGAGCCATGTAAATGTGATTTAGGGCAGAGTGGGAAGATGATAGAAATCTTGTAGGAAGGCTTGGATTTTCTTAGCTTTGAAAAGCATTCAAGAGCTTGCTGGCTCTCAGTGATTCTCACAGATTTCCCTGTAATTGGGGAAAACTTGGTGAAAGGGGACTGTTGTTCCCTTAAAAGGCAGCTTCAAGAGCAGAGTGGGAATATTTTGGAACAGCTTCTCGCTATTACTGGTTGTGTCCTACTATTGGCTTTAACTGGAAAAGCCTCTTCTGGAAGAATGTTAGGAAGTCGTCTGCAGCTCTCCCATGCTGCTGTAATGTTGGGCAGTAGGGATCTGGAGATTACCAAAGTGTGAATAGCCTCAGAAATGTGGTTCTTGTTACAAGCAAAGATAGAAAAGCAAATAATAGTTGCATACTACATTGATTTCTCAGTGTAACTAAAGGTTTACAGGGCAGTATTGAAGAATATTAACTGAAAATCCTTGACCAGAATTCAGAAAATTACAGCATCATCAGAAGTCCTCTATCTATAGAACTGTGTGTATAAAACTGTAAATCTTGATGCCTCTTTAAGAATTTTCAATAGGCAATGAATAACGACTTTGTGTTAAGAAGAAGAAGGAGGATAGTACCTGATTGATAGTCTGAGAAATCATAAAAAATGGGGCTAGGTGAAAAAAAATCTGATGGCATTTGTATCCTGAGGAAAAAAAGAAAAATAAAAGAAAAGAGCTTTCTGGATGGTAATTTGATTTTGAAACTTTCTAGAGGTGATAGTTGTAATAACGCATTTTCCAGAGCTTATGTGCTTTTAAAGCAAAAATTGCCATTTAATGTAATACCAAAGTTTGAAGACAGGATTGTGCTGTTGCTTTGATAGTGGTGGTGATTTGGGAGGACTGCTTTACTTTTCCATGCCTCAGTCTTTATATATGTATAATAAGTGAAATATTATTTCTGCCCTATGAGAAAAATGAATTGGATCCATGAGAAAAAATTCCTATGCAGGAATTGGACTTCATTACTGTGCATGGGTCCAATCTGAGAAGGATTTTCTGTAAGCCTGCCTACTGAAATGAGACAGAAATATCTGCTTTGGGCATCTGACCAGCAGAAGTTTGGGAACTTTTTGTAGGAACTTGGTGTAGTTTGGCAGTATGAAAAATGCAGTGTTAGAGCTTCCAGTGATGCATCAGAAATGCTGTGGCCATGGCCAAAATACAGCCTGTTATAAACATGTTTGTCTTATTCAGATGTCTTCAGAATATATAGAGAAGTCAATTTTGTAGTGGCAAGGTTTGCTGATTGTCTTTTCTCTGCTGGATCATAGGTAACATCTGTCTTAACTTGGAAGAAGTTGGTAGAGGTTCCACATTGCTTGATTTTTTAATCTACCAGGGTTGTGGTTGTCTGATTAACTTGAACCTGATCCAGCTTGTTATTGCTGGGTGATGAGATAGCAGGTATATGTATATGTATATGATCTATCTTCTCATGTATACAATATGCTACTTATAGCTTACTGATCTAAAAAGATTAGCATAAATTTATTAAAATACCTGTAAAATTAGAATAGAGTTTTCCTCAGTACCATCTGGTTGCCAAATGTGGTGTTAGGCAGTAATAGCTTTCAGTCTGTGAGAGTGGCAGAATAAAATGTATGAAAGGATTTAACCTTTCTGGCCGTAAGAGCATTGTAACTTTGGCATCTGTTCTAGTCCCACTTAAATCATCGGAGTTTTTGACACAGATTTTTTTTACTTGGGGTAAGATGAGATCCTGCTTGTAGACATGGTTTCATTTGTCCTGAAAATCTGTGTGTGTTTGTCAACCAGTGGACAATCATTCTTTGTGTTCTTTGGATTTTGATTTTCTTTTTCTCTTACAGGAATAATAGAAACATATTTTCCCTGTCACTCACTGCTGACAGTAGAAGCCTTGTCTGAAATTAGGAAGGGTCAGTATCTAACCAGCTTAAGTTTTCGTTTCGGAATCAAGTTCTCTGTTTTTATCATTTCATGATATATAATTTTTTTTGCCTTACTCTACAATACATATGCAAGCAAACACAT
Source organism: Psilopsiagon aurifrons (assembly GCA_025447955.1). NCBI lineage: Eukaryota > Metazoa > Chordata > Aves > Psittaciformes > Psittacidae > Psilopsiagon > Psilopsiagon aurifrons. The sequence continues at coordinate 3,003 of JAOEHY010035172.1, read as the reverse complement.
GCATACATTGAAGCGAAACTAAACCTGTCAGATACAGAACTCTGACCTTGCATTTAGTGAACATGTGAAATTGTGATGAAAAGTCTATAAGTAGTTGGGTCATGGAAGAAATGCAGAACCCAGACCCCAGAACCAGCAATACAGAGAGCATTTTCTAGAAACAAAAAGTATGTCCCACCATCCCTCCAGCTTTTGGCAAATAATTTTGCTTCAGCATCAAACTGAGTGATATAGTAGTAGTTATTTTCACTGTGAATAATGGTACATCTCAGAATAGGGAAGCAAACTTCTATGCCTTGTTGCATTTTCCTTATTTCCTCAGACCAAACAAATTGGTTTGTATTGTGGAGCAAAATGCTGGAAGTTTCCATTTTAAAAATTATGGAAAGTAAAGTAAATAGATCGGAAGCATGTGTTCCTTTTTTATGGTACTTTTATGGAGGTTGTAACCAGAGTTGCTTTTGTACAGCTTTAAGCTGAGTTGTTATGAGCTGTTATTCTTATGGAGCCGATATGGACTAGATCCAGAGTTGTTCAAGCAAATAGCAAGATTTTCAGCGATTTTAGTGTTCTTTTGATCCGGCCCTTAATCTTCTAGAAAATAGTGAGCTTAATAGGGCTACTGCATACGTGGTGCTGATGGTATATGGAGTTCACTTTTGTGCCTGAAGGTGAAGAAGGTGGAGATTTACTAACTGGTTGTCTGTAAGTACTGTTTTACTTCATTGTCATTATATTCATTCTATTCTCTTTCCAGCTGTTTTTGTATATAAAAAATTCAAGTAAATCCCCTTTGAAAGGTCTGCCTTTGTGTTAAGGTACTTCAAGTTTAATGTCTTTGTGTCAAAGAGCTTTTATGAAGGAAGATTTGTCCAGACATATCCTGTAATAAACATCTGGAAACTGCAGGGGTTGGCTAATGGTGGCTATATAGCAAGTGCACAGTTTAGCTAGCTGGCTTTTTATCAGGATTAATTTTCTCTCTTGGTTGTTTTTTTTCTTTTTTTTTTTTTTTAATCTTCTCAATTCACTTATTTTTTGTAATCTGAATATTTATGTCCTATTGTGGTTGAACAGCCTTAAATAGTCTTCTGGCTCATAGGTAGTACAGAACACAGGATCTTGAATTGATGCAGGGAGGGCTGGATGAAGGCAGTTTACATCTCTGCATGTTATTCACTGATTAAGTGTTTGAAGAGGAAAGTTGCTCATCTTTAAAGACAACTTCCTGTAGTACAAAATATATAGGAAAATTAGTATTTCTAGATTAGTCAAAAGCAAAAGCTGCCACAGAGGTAATAGGCATAATTTGTGTGTCAGCCAGAAGTTTAATTAGGATTAAGCGACACAGAAAACAAGAGCTTTAGACTGCCTGTCTGATATAAACCAGAAGTAAAAGCCCTTTCACAGTTTGGGGTGGGGGGAGAAATTAAAGTTTTTACAAAATGGAAAGATAGTGAATTTCTGTAGTAATAATGAGATGAGGAGGAATTGCAGAAAATACCTTAAAAGAATATTGTATGTTTGCAATGGTCCAAGAGGAAAAATTAGGCAAAGAAAGTTCTAGCAAATAAGAAATAGAGTATGAAGTGAGAACACCTTCACTACATTTATAGTCCTGCAAATGAACAAGGAAGGCCAAAATACTTGTTTTGGATGTGATGATGCTGAAGGGTAACGAGCTGCAATGACAAGATTCACTGTCATTCACTGACAACAGGAGGTTTTAGAAAACAGTTTGAAGTGTATGACTTAATCGGTAATTCTTGGAGAATTATTATTGCTGACAGATTGTTTGAGCGGACTTGCAGAAATAAAGTTATCATCTCCCAATTTTAGCTGCACTTACCTAATGTACAGCTTGACTCTTGCAGACAAAATGGGGCTGGGTCAGCCAGGGTGGAAGCCAGTTGAGTGAGTCAGCCCTTGGGCAGAGGCAGTCCACTAAGCAATGGAAATGTTATTTCCACATGCTGCCGGTGTCTGTGAGGCAGCTCCCAGGAAGGTTTACTAGGAGCGCTGCACTGCCAGCAGTGCAGTGGAGGTGAAGCTGACCGGGAACCTGGAGGAAGTTTGTTCACCTCAGGACCTTCTTGTCTCTCAAAGCAACTTACTTGCAATGACTCCCTCCTTGCAGACCTTCCAGCAAAAGGAGGATTTTAATTACTTCAAGGAAGGAGAAAAATAAAGATGTAAATGAGAAATGCAGGCTACAGATGCTTGCAGGTATTTGCTGTCAATCCCTTTGTTCAAAAAGTCCTCAGCTCCATTTGATTCTGAAGGAGGGGAAAAATCTGTTTCTGAGATAGTTAAAACTAATTTTTTTTCTCATTTATGTGGGAAGATAAATTGTGACACTTAAGAAACTATTTCATTTTAATTGTGTATTTTACAAGATGTTTAGTATTCAAGGCTGGTCTAGATTTAATCCTGGAATATTTATCTTATTGCTCTCTGCTATTTCACCTGTGGATCCAATTTTGAATAAAGCAGATTATGAAGCTGTAAGCAAAGTCTCTTTGCATTTCTCTTCTTTGTTGCCTCATTTTTTTTCTGAAGAGGCCTGCCTTAAGAGGCCACACTTTCTAAACCCATAGGCTGTCTTATATCTCAAACTGCTAATAAATGCCAACTAGTATTAATTACGGTGTTGGTGTGTGGTTCACATTAAGATCAGCATTAAAACTGGAGTGGCTGCAGTCTGTTGCAACAGTATGAGCAGGAAGTAGGTCTTCCCAAATAAGGATCAACCACAAATAGACTTTCTCAGACCAAAACTGTGCAGATTTGTACATTTTGAGGTTAATTAGCAGTCATGTGATGTCTCTCCTTCCATCATCAAGCTTCTAACAGAGAAGAGCTATGCATACACATCACTGAAGTTTGGGTTGTGTTTACCCTGTGCAACATGTGGGGTCTTGGAAAGCCCTTCCTTCCTTCCTTCCTTCCTTCCTTCCTTCCTTCCTTCCTTCCTTCCTTCCTTCCTTCCTTCCTTCCTTCCTT
>JAOEHY010035170.1:6223-32438 GCA_025447955.1 Psilopsiagon aurifrons | reverse complement strand
CCCTTCCTTCCTTCCTTCCTTCCTTCCTTCCTTCCTTCCTTCATTCCTTCCTTCCTTCCTTCCTTCCGAAAGAATTTTGCACCTCCATTTGTTGGGTTTTATAGAAATTGAATAAATATCAGTGAGATTTGTATTACCATCACTAGGTTTCAGAGTGAACATACTCCTGAAGTGAAAGAAAAAACCTCAGACCTTGCAGAGTGCCTGTGTTACCTGTTTATAAACTCAGACTTAACAGATTGCACAGGTTGCATTGATTTGCATTTAGAAAAAAAGCTTTTCAAACACAAATAACAGAGAATGGCACACAAATTTTTAAACACTGATCTTTAAGCACTTAAATACAATACCGAAGGCTAAGCATTTGAAGTCTGTACAGCTCCTACCCTTCCGTGTTAAATGAAATGCACTTCTAAAAATATGCCTTCTGCGACATGTAAATTCTGAAGTTTCAAGCAGTGCCAGAGAAAAACATAACAATATTTTTCCAGCATAACACAGGCTTATTTTAGCAAATCTATTATCTGTGAATTAGTTAATTTCTTTTAAAACCTGGGAGTAGCATACAAAAGGTAGGCACTGTTCATGGACTGACTTTGTGAGGCCACCTGTTAATGCTGCAGTTCATGCGCATACCACATCAGTCTGTAATTTAAAAATAAAAAAAGCACTTGTGTAAACTTGATGTAATGAGTGCAAGTCTGTGGCAATCTGGAGCAGATAGCAGAAGAATAATGCTAATGGAGAAGTGAATGTTCTTTAAGGTGACTGATAAAAACACTCATTGAAAGCCTGTGTTCTTATCTGTCTCACCCTCATCCCTAAAAAGGTATTTCCAGTTGAATCTTAGAGTCATTTTAGATGGTATCTTTGTAAGGAAAATGTTGACTATCTTTTTTCTTTTTATATTTAAGCACTTTTGCAGCTGTGTTTCTTCCTTCTCTCTTTATCTTTGGCATTGAGTTGACAAGTGAGACACTAATCATATGTGATCGAAATATCTATCTCTATGCTTATTACTGTGTCCTATCAATAAAGTCATATTTTGGGAGGGGAATCAGTCATTCCTCCATTTTAGCTCTTTATCAACAAAGCTTCCATATGATTTTCTTATGTGACAGCTCTGTCTGCAGCACAACATCCATCTGCAGAACACTTTTTTAGTCTGGCAGATTAATGAGTTAATAAATGTCTAGATAAAATGAAGTCCAGAACTCATCTTGGGAATAGTTTTCTGAATGTTTCAGCTTCAAAGAGCTCACTAAGATTCTCACTCAGTCTGATTGTTCACATTAAGCAAATCTAACCAGTTACCATTGACCTTGTTTGCAATAATGCGTAAGATCTCAGATACCAGCTTTTAAAAGGTTTACAAAAACATGCCTTATTTTGGGCCCTCACAATGAAACAATTTTCAGTGAGACAGTGACCTTATGTGCTGAGCATGTGAATCAGGATTGCTCTAAAATATTTACTCTTTTTAGAGTCTGGTCTAGCTTAGGACTGGGGAGGAATCTGGTTTCCTTATTAACATATCATGTAGCTAGGCTTGCCTCAATCTTTATTTGTCATTCAGTTAGAAAATAAAAGTTCTGTAGAGTCATATAGCAACTCTTGAAGGAGGAGAACAGTAACTTAAATACAGACCTATAAATCTTAACTTTATGGCTATCATTTTGTTTTGCTGAAGTTACTGTGATATTTTTAGGCCTCTCAGAAGCACATTCTCTCAAATCTGGTGTTTGTGTGGTTTTCATTTGCATGCTAGATAAAATATTGAATGGCTGGGGTTTATTTCACAAGACCTTCATTCCATGTGATTTTTGCCACACATAAATAATCCATGGTCAGATCAGGAACAAAGTAGCACCCTGAGACAATTCATAACTTTTATTTCAATTTATTATTGATCTAAACCAAATCCCATTCAAGGCAATTAAAAGATTTCCAGGGATTTGGGTGACACTAAGTATGACCCTAAGGGTTATGAAAAGTCTTATACTGTCTTTTTACAATCAATGCAGAAGACTTATTTGTGCTAATGTTTAAACTGCAGTGGTGAGGGACTGGAGAGAGGCAGACGATAGAGTGTTTAAGATAGAAAGATTTCATTTGCAACTTCAAAGCTGCCTGTAATGTTCTACTCTATCATTTTATTTTTTATATGAAACTTTTCACTCAGCTCACTGCATATAATTGCATCTCACAGTGTGATCTCACTATAGGCAAATGCTTGGAAACACTCACCTCTGCATTGGAAAGACTCACCGGAAAATAATACCTTTGATTACAGTCCCTGGAAGGGAACAGCAGACCTACAGCTTGAGCACAAGGCTGTGGCAGAAGGAGGTGCCAAAAGAAAAGATCAGCTGTTTAGTGAGGTGCTAACACCTAAAATTAGACTCAGGAAAGGTTTCAGGAGTGTACAAAGCAGATCTCTCAGGCTGTCTCAATGGTTTGGAGAAAGGTAAAACCAAGAAGTGGTTTCAAAAATGGAAATCCAAGTTAGATCGAAAGCATGTATTTATCATGGAGCCAGCATATATGTACTGCCAGTGCTCTAATTGTATGACTCTAAGTGTCCCACTCTTACCTGCGCAGAACAGTCCTCTGTGAAGTGTAAATTTGATGAACAAAAGTGGCTGGGTTTTGGTTTGGGTCACTCACAGAGGTGGCACTGCTGGGTGGAGAGACCGGCTACCAGGTGTGCGTGGCTCTTACCCCAGCACCTCTCTGCACTGTCTTCCATTAGTGAAGACAGGAAAACCATTCCATGGAACCACATGTCCTTCAGAGTTCTAACCCACAGAACCAATGTTACCCCTCTGCTTCATAAAGGAGATAGTGAACCTTTTGGGGCTGTAACTGGATGATTTGAGTTTACAGTACAGCAACTTTCATTTTCCAGTCTGGCTTAACCTTCAATGACTCAGAACAACATGGAAGTTGACACAGGATTAGCACCCAAGCTGCTGGGGTCCTCCAGAAAGCAGGATGACTGTTCTTTGAACAGAGGAAATGCCCACTGATCATAGTAACTGCTATTTGATTTTCTGGGGTTTCACACTGAAGCAAGGAATGTTTACTCAGCTCAGTTTGGAAAGCTTCAATAATCACCATGAGATTTAATTTCTGTGTGCATGGAAGCATAGCATACAATGCCTGTTTTAAAAAGTGACTTTCAGAGTAAAGCCTCATTCATCTGTTTCTTTGAAAAAACCCCACAAAATGTCCAAACAGAAGGGTTTTTTCTTCACTTTAGAAAATACTCAGAGTCACATAAAGGAAGCAATTTTTTATGTTTATGTTTTCTTTACATTCGAAATTTGGCATCACAGACCTTCTTTCAAACTGGAATTTGCCTTTTTGTCGCAGAGAATAAGTAAGGTAATGCTGGGGTCTCTCTAGGTAGCTTCAGTGCAGTGTGGTGAACTCAATTATCCCTGAGTGTGCTGGTGAATCTCCAATAGTGCACGTAGCCTGCCCTCCATGACTGCCCCTATGTCATGGAAGGATCTGTCACCACCAATTCTGTCTCCAGCTCTCCCTTTTCTGACCATCATATGGGCTGTATATGCAGTGACCATCCTGTGTACTCTGTCTCTACCGGTGGCCCTGTGTCCTTTCCTAACTGAATACAAAAATGAAGATGTCTGAAGACTTTAACAAAGTTGATCATGCTAAGTTAGGTCATCAACTTGTATCATGGAGCTGTGGTAGTTTTGATTCAATCTTATGTGCTGCATGTAAAATCTGAATTTCAACAGACTATGACCTCAACCTCCAACAGAAATGGTTATATTAATGATTTTTATGTTATAATTGGCAAAGACTATGAGCTTTCTCAAGGTCAGCCATGGTAGCTCAGTTATAATGAGCTGGTCAGGCCATGAGACTTCATTTAAAGAATTACCTTAATAGCATTTTATGGGGTTTTTTTAAGAAGAAAAGTTTGAATGTTCCACTTGGAATGACTCAATTTCCTAAGAAAATGCTGTTCTCAGACTAAACCTGGGAAGCTTCAGTCTTACAAAATTATTAGAGGAAGTTTGAATTGCTCTGCAGCTTGAACATATGAGGAAGATCCCCTTCCTGGGTTCTCTAATGTTTGTATACACAGATCCACTGGCTTCAAAAGGATACCATATCGTTGCAATGACCTGAATCATGAATATAACCATACAATTGAAGCTAAAGTTCACACACAGTATTTCACTGCTCTTATATGATACGTGTAACATCACCAGCTACTCATGTTTAAGGTAAATTAATTAACCTCTGCAATCATTAAGGGGAGCTAACATCAAGAGTGATTAAAGCAGTGGATGTTCCATAAACCCTTATTCAGAAGATTTTTATAAGAAAGGATTTTTCTTTCTTCCGAGTTCATCACAAAGGCTTTTATTCATTCTCACTTGAAATGTTAAAGAGATGAATATCAAAAAATCTGGAACTTCTGGCTAAATAAGCTTCCTGCTTTTTCTTCCCAAGTGCACACGCTTATCAAGGTATAAATCCCATGTCTGTATCGTCATTGCAACCTGTGCAAGAAAACACCCTGAAGTTTCTGATCCCAGGGCCTGTCATTGAATACTGTAGAAACCTTGGGGCCTTTCAGGTCAGATGGGCCATGTTCAAAATCCATCTTGGAAATATGCTCCACATACTGTAGCTCTCCCTGCTCCAACAAAGCTTGCAGAAACCACCTTTCTTTAGCTCAGCTGCCTCAAACGGAATTTGGAATCATTGCTACGTCTTCTGTAGTTGAGATCACATCCACCTCAGACTCTCCACCAAATTCACTGCAGAGTCATTCTGCCTGTTGAAGAGGTATTAGTAAGAATTATGCTATAAGGAAATCTGGACTATCAAAAACCATTAAGAGCTAGAATACAATGGATTCTCAGATCCATGTTGTGTTATAGTAAGAAATAGGTCTGAACAACCTGAGATGTTTCTCTCTCCTTTTCCTATTACCTTCCCAGAACTGTTGTGGTCCAACTCACCTCCTTTTTATCAAGTGGTTTCTTGGGCAAAGGAAGTCTGATGCCATTTGCAGGACTGTATTAACCTCTGGACTAAGTACTAGGTGGAGGATGGTGTTTGGCTGATAAGAGTTGCTGCTGATGGGAGGGACTTCTCAAGCTCAAGTTTAATTTGTCTGCTCAAAAGAGAGTCAAGTAGAACAGGTTGCCCAAGTCCATGAATGATCTTGTTTTGCAGACATTCTACTGTGACATTCTACTGTGGAGAGTCCTTCAGTGTTGATGTGATAAGGCAAGGTGGGATAAATTATTTCAGACTTTCTTCAATCTTTGGTCTGCCAGAGTCTGTCTAGAGTAGATGACTCCTAATTTCTGCTTGTGTATCCCTTCGTTTTCTCTCAGCACACCCCAACCAACATGGATATTAATATGAAGGCACTGGAACCTGTCTCCTGCACCTCTTGATGTCCTCCTGAAGGCAGTGGGGAGGGGCAGTGTAAGCTCCAAATGCCGCAAGGCCTATGTGTGGATGTTATCACCTGAGAAGCGACCCAGGAAGAGCCTACTAGTGCCCTGTCTACTGGCGACTCATGTAGCTCAACATAGACTTGACACATACGCTACATCTCATTCAAGACGAGTCTGCTCTCCTGTGTCTTGCAGTGCTATGAGCATTGCTCCTGCATTGATGGAAAAGCAGCCTTTGCCACTGCCTATGTATCTGGCAGAGTGTGTAAAACCATGCAAAGAGTAAAGTCTGCAACATGAATGAGTCAGAACTCTTGTTTTCTCTAAGCCTCAGGTCATAGTCTTCTGAATACATACTATGTCCTTAAGGAAGCATGGTAATGATGAAACTCTGTAGGTCACAAGAGGTGACTTTTGGAAGTGACACCAAGGTGGGGTCTGTGAGCACTGTGGTAGAGACAGCTATGCAAGACTATGTAACTTGAAGGGAAATCTCTGGAGGGCTGGGAGGCTGAGAATAGGTAATTTTGTATAAGTAATATCCATATTGCAGTTTCATACCAGACATTTTTTTCCAGGGAACTACTTAGTACATCCCAGTGTTTTCTGACATATATGTATATACAAATACATAAGCAAATATATAACTTAAGTATATATGTGTACATATATATGCTCTTATGTGTGTGACTGAGGTCCTATACAAAAAGGGAAGATGCTCAAATGTGACTTCATAAGCATGCATTGGAAGACCTGACATTCCCCTCTCCCCTTCCATAATTGCTTGCAGAGGTTCACTCACAAAGACCACTGAAACTTTCACATAACATATTATCTGTCTCAACCAAAAAAGCCAATGGACTTCTGAGTAAAAGAATTGGTAAAGTGGAGCTAAACACAGTAGAATGAAATGGACAGCAAATGACATTGCTGTTTCTCAAATAAAATACCTCAGTTTCTTCTGGGTATCTCTACTCTTTGAGAAAGAAATATGGCAAGTAGTGGACTACAAATGCGTTGCTTGACAAAGGAAAGGAAAAAAACTCGTTAAACTCACTTTCAAATCTCTTCCTATGTGGATATTTTAATAGTAAGGTACAGATACACCAGCTTGATCTGTAGTATAGTTGCAATAAAGAGTATAGAAACAAAAGTATAAATTGTCTTCCTACTGTTGAACTGGCCTCATTTGAATTTAATTTACATATGTAAAAAGTAAAAAATAGAATTGTATATTAGCCCTGGATTACTTCAGACTCTAATATTTCATAACTGTTAAAGGATTTAGCAATAAAATCCCCTTTGAGGAACTCAAGTGTTCCACAATAAGTGCTAACAGTTGGCTGACGCCAATTCTACTTAATACCAGTAGGCAAAGAAAGTAATCTGCTTTATTTCATGCTATCTGGTCTCTATTGTGTCCTGCCTTTAGGGCTTGTATCGCTTTCAGAGTGCTATTAACTGTGACTAGTGTGGCACTCACTGTGCATAACTGCCACAGTCACTAGTGACGTATCAGAAAGATGTATATACAGTGATGGCAACTACCTTAATGAGGAGAGACAGCACAAAGCTTAATTCTTTAGAAGGTAACATTGTATACATAGTTTTAGATCCTGATTAAGGTAAATTTTAAGTGGTAACTAATGGCATGGTTTAGTCTTTCTCATCTGTTCTCATAAACACCGAGTTAATCTCTAGGTGCTCAAGTCCCATTTGTTCCAAAGCTGTCTCATTTTCTTGCTCTGGTGACCCTCTATTAATCATTGAAAGGAAACAGTTTGGTGAGCTCTTGAAGAACCTTCAGACATTTTCAGTACAAAAAATATGAGACTGCTGTGACCTGTGAGAAGCTCAGAGGGCAACAGAGAGGGAGAGAGTTATTATAGAATATTCTGACTGGAAGAGAAAAGCTGCTTTCTCGGTGTTTTAATCACACCTTTATGACACAACCTTTCCATCTATCCTCCAGGGAAATTGAAATTGTGGACATACTCTCAGCCAGCCAACTTATGGTGATGATGAGTTTTCAGCTCATCTTTCCCTACTATGTAGCAGATGCAGCTATTGTTCTTTCAATTCCCAATTTTATTTGCCTTCTTCCATTTCTTTACCAGCTTCTCTCCCTTTCTGTGTCAGACTTAATTCCTAATTCTCTCTTTGCACTTTTAATGTAGTCCTGAAGTGGTTTTGACCCCCTAGCTGTCTATGCTGTTTTTGTTGTTCCACAAATAACTTCGTGTCATACCTGATTTTGCTTTCTACTATGCTTCTTCCTTTGTGTCAAACCACAAACTTCCCTTCCTATCTTATACTTTTAAAGTACTCCCTAAAACAAACAGCTGTCTCAAAACTTTCAGGTGTTAGTAAACTTTATAAGTAAAAATCCCATCATTGATTTTTTTGCCACTGATAAATTACAAAGAACATAATTATACCTCTAGGTATTGTTTTCACAATAAGGTCTCTGATACAGATATTATATTCTTTTCAGTATCTTTCATCATCTCAGTCATTCCAGCAACAGTTAAAAGTGACATGTTTTGTTTATTTATGGTGATATCTGGAAGGAGTTTACTCTCCTTTCTTCCTATTATCTTCATGAAGTGGTCTACTCTATTGAGCTAATGCATCGTCTTGGACTGATGCTAGCTGAAAAACCTGCACTATACTTCTCCACATAATGTAGTTGTATCCTATCATACCGATGAAATAAGAGTCAGAGACAACACTGCAAGAAAGAAAAAGTTTCACACAGCTGCCAACAGGGAAACCAAGGGGAAAAAGGGCTTGTTACAGAAGCGGAGCCTGAGGATATAACACTGACATCTGAACACAAGCTCCATGGTGGTTAAACTCAGTGTTTTAATTTTTCTGATTAAAATTATACACACACAAACACTGGTTATGTGGGGGACTGACCTTAGGTGGCAGCCACATGCCCACCAAGCTGTTCTATCACTCCCCCTCCTCAACAGGATGGGGGGTGGGAAATGCAAAGACACTTGTAGATCAGGATAAGGACAGGGAAGTCACACAGAGTTACTGTCACAAACAAAACTTGACTTGAGAAAGAATAATGCCATTTGTTGCCAACTAATAACACAGTAGGGTAACAAGAAATAAAAACAAACCTAAAGACACCTTCCCTCCATGTTTCTTCCTCCTGGTCTCAACTTCTCTTATAACTCTTCTTCCTCCTCCCTCTGTGCAGTACAAAGGTATAGGGAATGGGGGTTGCAGTCAGTTCATAATGCTTCATCTCTGCTGGTCCTTTCTCCTCTTGCTCTTCCCCTCCTCCAGTGTAGGGCTCCTCATACAGGGTACAGCCCTTCACAAACTGCTCCAATGGGGGTCCTTTCCACGGGGTGCAGCCCTTCAGGAACAGACTGCTCCAGGCATCCCTCTGCTTTGATGTGGGGTCCTCCCTGTCTGCAAATGAAGATCTGCTCCACCGTGGACCAACATGGGCTGCAGAAGTACAACCTGCCTCACCATGATCTGCACCATGGGCTGCAGGGGAATCTCTGCTCTGTCCCCTGGAGCACCTCCTGCCCTCCTTCACTACCTTGGTGTCTGCAGGGCTGATGTTTTCCCTCATATTTCCTCACTTCTTTTTCTCACAGTTGCTATGCAGAGTTTTTACCCTTTCTTAATTATGCTATTGCAGAGGTGCTACCAATGTCACTGGAGGGTTCAGGTTTGGCTGCTCTGTCTTGGAGCTTGCTGCGTCTGACATGGGGGCAGGTCCTTGTTTCTTCTCACAACAGCCACCCTGCAACCTCCCTGCTACCAAGACCCTGCCATGTAAACCAAACACAGCTTAAAAAAGGAAAAGAAGGAAATTGGGATTCTTAACAGAATGACTCTTTTGAAAACGTTGGCCCAGTGGTGGGTATTGACTTTTGGAAAGTCAGACCCAAATTAGAATATTGGTATTTATCTTAAAGTGACTACAATTATTTAAATTGATCCGATATCTACATGTGCAATTTCTTTGGTTTCAGAGTATTTCCTGTTTTGTCAGCAGGCTGCAGCCCCAAACTACACTCATATTTATCCAGCTACTAGTTTTTATTTGGTTTTTATATTTGATTTATTAACTACCTATTTAAAACCAGACCACATATTTTGGAGTGAAAGCACATTGAAAATGTGATTATAAACATTAGATTTTTGTGTGGCTGTTTCCTCTGTTTTCCTTTCCTTAAGGGTAAAGGTCTTCAGTGGGTAAGGAAGAAAGAAAAGATTTCTTCTTGAGCTCCCAATTTAGTCTTTCAGGAGAAAATTTGCAAGTGAAGAAGGTGCTGAAGACTCTCTTTTCAGCTGTGGTGGGCTCCAAGAACATGCTCCCTACCCATCACTGGTTCTGCCAGTGGTACTTATTGGGAGCTGCTCAAGAGTTGGCTAACACCAAGATTGCCAGTGTATTTAGACTCGTGTCTGACTGCACTGGTGTGGATAATTTCTGGACCATAGTTGTTGGTACCATGGAACTTCTCGGTAAAAATGGCAGCTTCTGTCATCTGCATTTTTTTTTCCTCTTTACATTCAACAGAGCTGTCTCAAAAGTACAGAAAAGCTGGAGGAATGTGGTGAGAACCTCCAGGCAAAGCGTCAGCACCTTTCAGAAGCTGGCTGTTACTGTGGCAATGGTTTAATTCCATAGATGGATCAGAAAGTTTTGTGGAAAGCTGTATAAGCACAGAGCTGGTACATGAAATCCTGCAGTGCTGATTTTTGCCCCTTCATTCATCTTAGAGAACAAGGGGATTAAGCAGTATTGCAGAGGTAGCTCTTCCTGAGATTTACCTCTCTTGGCAGGTCTGAAGGCTTTTTCTTGTTGCATCTTATTCCTTTGAAAAATAAAAGCACATATTTGTTTGAGTCGAAGGTGGAGTATATTAAAGAAATGGTTTTAAACTGTTGCATCTGGCTCACACACCAATTTTGATGAGCTAGAGTACTCTGCATATCACCAATGTGCGTCATATGCTTTCTTGATTTGAGAAGAATTGATATTTTCTAGTGTGGGATGGGAGAAACAGCCGGCTACAACAGATCCTCATGTAATTTCCATTAAGTTAACAAAGATTGTACTGTGCAGTTCGGTGAGAATATGGACAATGTCTTACAGGGCATATTATGTCACTGTTTAGCAGATGGAGTAGTAATTTCATTTGCTGTGAGTGCTACAATACAGTAAAAGTATTTAATCCTTCTTAAACTATAGAGAGTTCATTACACATAAATCTGACTCTCAATTCCAGTTTTGCACTCTCTGACAGTTAATAGTGCTGTACCATTTGTAGGATTTTTAATATGGCTTATGTGAGAGAGATGTCCTATGCAATACTGGAATTGAGTGTAAGCTTCAGCAACAAACTACGTAGAACCAGACTAAATAAAGCAGCATTGAAAACATTTTCTTTACCCAAAAAAGATTTTTTAAAGTAAAATGTTGGTTGTGGCATAATGGCCAAGTTCCTTTTCAGTCAAAAATCCCAAGGGACCAGGTTGTTCAAGTCAACCAAGCCCTGCTGAATTCAGTAAACTTGCTTGGATTTAAACCAGAACCAACTTAGCTGAGAATCTGTTCCTGTGCATGTGAAGAGTGAATGGGAACGTCCAGATGGTTCATTGATTACTATTTATGTAAAACATAATCTGTGTGAACTCCTTCTATGTGCTGGAAGATTTCTGCTTCAGTGCCTTCACCCTTTCCAGCCTTTCTTAGCAAAGGCCCTTAGCCTTAAAAAAGAAAACCAACCAATCCTATATTTGTCTTTATCATCCTAAGACAGAAACTAGACGGATCTCTGCAGCTAAAGCAAAGCCTGCTGCAATTTCAGATGAAACTGCTTGTTTGGGAGCTGTTAAAGATTCACTGTTGTTGTCAGGGGAGGACACGCACCATGTTGCACACCATGTTGCAGGTCTGAGTGTGCACAAATCTCCATTGAATTAGCTCAGGTCAGAAAAAAAGGCTGACACCTGAAGAATTCATATCCACGATACTCAATTCAAATAGAGGTGGTTATCTAACTTCCACAGGTTTCTTTTGTAAAAGGAGGATTGAGGTCTCTCTGCGTTCACTGAGCAAGTTGGGAGTAAATGTACTTGAAAATAAAAAAATATGCACTATTCCCAAAATATATCAGGAGACTCAGCTACTTTTTTTTTTTTGCTTGGTATTTTACAATAAAGTTCTTTAAAATATGGCCTGCATTTTCAAACAGTTAACATTTATTTTCTTTGGAAGATCTGAATTTCTGAAGGACAAATGGATCAATTGGGAAGCTGAGTGCGTGTGATTAGCACCCTGATAGAAAGCAAAGCAGATACCAGCAGCATCTCTCGTAAGCTATTCTGCAGCACTAATTAAGAAAAAAGCTGTAGATTGTTTGCCTGAGGAGGGAGGTGCTGTTTCATTTCTCATGTGCACCCACCACGCACGAGAGCTACAAAAGCTCCATGTGTAACAAGGCTCATTGCGCAGGGGTTTCTTTGTAATTTAAGCACTCAGGAAAACTGTTCCTGAATGCCAATCTAACCTATTGGGTAAACAATAAAGAACAGTCTAAAATAAGAAGGAAAGCAAGAAGAATGTTATTGTTAGAGAACCATGTAAAACAGAAAGGTTCTGCATTTCTTCATCAAATCTTGATGTCATTGGTTTTCATATTTTTGTCACAAAGAGTTACTATAGCTCCTGCTAAGGAGAGAATCAGTAATAAGCTCCATGTGATTATGGTAACTATTCTATGACTGTATACTATGGTAATTACAGCCCAACCAAATAGCTCTGGGCAGAGAGCAACTCTGTTCTTTAGGTAGAGGCAAGAAGGACCACTTCAGCTCATCTCTTGATTCTGGTGGGAGTTTTATTTCTTTTTTTTTTTTATGAAATATGCTACTTTTTAAGGGCTATTTCTTCAGTTCCTAAGGGGGTGTGGTGGGCTGAGATATCACACTTGTGAGACAGTAAAATTCTGCTGCAATCTGTGTGTGTATGCAGAGACCTCTCCATCTTTTCTGACCGGGCAACTGTGATAATCCCCTGAACTTGTTCCTCCAGCACTACGAGTGTCCCCTTCCCAGCTGATCTACCAGATAGCTTCTCTGCTGAAAACCAATTCACTCATTGGGCTTTCATCAAAGGCAAATTACTGAAGGTCCAGTCTTGATCTCACTCCTTTCAGAGTCCAGTGCTCCCCACATCAACGCTGCTCCACCTTCAGCATTCCTTCATTTTCCTCTAAAGGCTCCTCTTAGACCAAGTTCTGTGAAAGCAAAACACCCTCTCTTATCTCAATTGCTCACTGGAAAGCCCTTCTATATTATCTGTTCTTCAAGCTGCAGTAGAGAAAAGTGACAGCTGTGCAATCAGAACTATCATTGTTGCCAAATGAGTTTGTTGTAAACTATAGTGTGAATTTACCTTGCGGTAAATTCATTTCTCTAGCTCTGGAGGTCACCAGACAGCTCTGGCAGTGCTCAGAAACAGTTTGTGACTATAGCAGAGAGAGGGGAAAAAGTCTTATTTAAAGAAACTGTGAAATCGTCAAAGTCATTAAAGTAAAACTGAGATGTATTTAAGAAGGTTACACGTCAATGCCAATGCAAAATGTTTGTGATATAAATTGCCCTTCTCTGATGCGTCTTCAGTCATTTAGCACTGACTAGGAAAAACACATCTTAAGAGGGAATTTTCTCTGTTGTACGGGCAAACTTCAATGCAAATTAATTCTAATCATAATTTATGGTATAAGACAGTGCTTGTTATGGAAAATAGGTTGATGGTTTCATTTAGAGCAAGAGTAATCAAATGGATCTGTCTAAATTTGTTTCAGAATGTATAATGGATAGAATGTAGGTTAGGTAATGTAGAAAATATGCTTAATTTTTGAAGAATATTATTTACCAAACAAACAAAAGTAGCGTTAAAGGACGGTTTATTCCAGGTAACCTGACCATAAATGTTTAATGATGAAACAGAGGTTTTATCTTTCTTTTCCCACCTCATCTGAAATTAATGTTCTAAGTGAAATGGCTGTGGCTACAATCTTGGTAGTACTGGGGGCAAGTTTCTAACTTCCATGTCAAGTTTCAAACAATATTGTCATGGGATATTACGGCAAAGAAAGAGTTATACACTACTGAAACATTCTTTTAAACAAAATGTTGTTTCACTGCCTGGTGCCTACTAAGCAGATGGCAGGGTAGAGACTCCTCTTCTATTCAAGCTTCTGTAAGACAAATTTTTCAGGGTTCAGAACCTAACCGAAGCACCTTGGATCATTTCAGAGGACAATTTACTTTTCCCAGCCCAACCATATTTCTCCTACTTTGGATGAAATTGGAATCAATGGTTGCTCTACAGTTCATTACATCTTAGATGCCTGAAATGGAAGGGACTGTCCAGTGGGTAGATATCAGATACTGTATTCATCATCAGTGAGCACAGAAGATAAAGTGTGGTGTAGCAGTTGAAAAGGAAGATTAAAAAAGTCAGCAGATGAATGATGTGTAATGTTACCCAGAGCATCGTAATCAAACCTTACAGGGTTTAAGGAGATGAAGAGAAATCCTTCTTGATTTGACAGGGAGTGATAGGGCTACTGTCTCCTTTGGTTTTCCTCCTGTCTCTCTGGGTTTTTTTTCTGGATTTCATGATTTTTGGATTTAGTGTCAGTTCCTGGGAGCTCTATTTCCTAGGCACAGGCAGACAGGAATAGCAGATTCCCTTTGGATCTTTTAAGCATGAGATCATTCGATATATGAAGGAAGTTTATTTGCTGGTGCTTTGCCACTGCCTTTCTCTACATGTAACCAATATCAATCATCTATGTTTAGCTTTCTCAGCACTGCTGGTGCTACAAATTTGACTTAAATATGCTGAAAAGCTCAGCTTCCCAACTGTCTGGAACAAGCCTTCCTCTTTTGTTTGCTGGACACAAAAGGTACTGCATAAAATACATGATCTGTTTTATCTTCTGTAGGTTCTTATCTTAGCCTTGACACAGTCGTATATGAATGCCTTCCACTGAGGCATTAAACAAGGGGCTAATCTGAATCCTCTGTGTGAGACTCAGTCAGCCACTTCATTTATATGCAGCACAGTGCTTTGTTTC
The DNA here is from genome assembly GCA_025447955.1 of Psilopsiagon aurifrons. Lineage (NCBI taxonomy): Eukaryota > Metazoa > Chordata > Aves > Psittaciformes > Psittacidae > Psilopsiagon > Psilopsiagon aurifrons. The sequence continues at coordinate 17,851 of JAOEHY010035170.1, read as the reverse complement.
AGGAAAAGCACAGCTAAATTTGCATGTTGGAAGCATGTGTATGATGTGCTTTTATACTGTGTTGCTGTTTTGTCTAATGAGTGTTTTGCTTTTCCTTCAAAGCCGTTTCTGTGACAGAGGCTATAATGCACAGGGCAAGTGAGGAAGGTCGGTGCAAACCACCAGTGAATAATTATTTTCCCTATATGAAACATCTTGATTTCAGAAGCATATGAAGCATTTCACACACCAAACATACAGCAGCCAGATGAGCAACACAGCACTAAAAGTACACAGAGGCAACTGGGCAGTTGCTACCAGTTAAGAAATATAGACAATCCCTTCTTTTTGGGTACATCTTATGGCAGCAGAATCTCCACATCAATCTCCCCTAGGGATGAGCAAAGCAAGAAACTTAGGCTATGATGAGGGCTACAGAGGCATTTCCCAGGTGCTCTAGGATATGGATGTATGAGTCAGTTTTCTCCCTGCATATTTTAAAAGATCTTGTTTGCAAATTGAGGCAGAAGATGAGAGGAAAAGAGAGAGCTATGAAGTGTGTTGGAGAACTCTTCGTGGTTCACTGTTATAACCACATCTTGGCTGCAAAATGAGAGGTTACTAGCACGAACAACACTTGAACAGGAGTTCGGGGCATTGCTACACTCAGACTCTTTGGTTTCATGCAGAAAAGATAGAAACTAAGAGCAAAAAAAAAAAAGTGTGAGTCTGAATTAGCTCTTACAGAAGTGGGGTAACCTTCAAACAAAAGTTTGTGGAGAGCTGGGCAATACTACAGCCAAAATGAAAATGGAAGAAAAAAAACAGGTCAAACAAACCTGTAGATTTTGACAATATTTAACATCAAGTTGGAATGTCTTATTTATTCCAAACTAAATTTTCTTTTTTAGGCAATTTAACCCATTTTTTATCTCTAATGTCTTTTTCAACTTTAGATTACCCAAATGAAAAAGACTATTTCAAAACAAAATCTTATGTTTAAATTTGAAAAACATTGAATCAAAGCACATCAGCTTTTCAGAAATGAAATATTTCTTTTTGAACATGATGAAATGAGGGTAATACTTCTAAGGAGCAGCTTCTGGCTGCACCTGCTATGATAGTTGATGTACGGGACAGAAAATCTGTTTAACAATGCTGGTAGCAATGCACGTGTCTGTAATCTTCTTTCTTTTGGCATGATTAGCATTGCCTCACTAATGTGCTGTGTCTTGGGCAGCTGTCTAGCATCTCTTGATGGTTCTTAGTCTAGAAATAATGTCTCTTCCAGACGTCAGGTTTGGGAATAGATGAGCTTACAAGGAAGATGTTAATCAGGAAACTTGTGTTTTGTGAGGCGATGGTGTCAGACAAGACTGCTTCATGGAAACTCTTCAAATATATGTTACACAAAGAAAGAAATCAACACTAAAAATCACAAATAAAAGCACCAGAAGCTTGCAAGGGCATATGTCCAAGCCTTAAGAAATGCCAGACTTTAATTTTATTTGGGAAACCTTAATTTACTCCCCTAGTACAAATAATCAAATCTTTACTAATGCATTTTAGACTTATTTCCACAGAATTTAAGCTCCACAGGACAGGCTGTGCTCTGTTAATCACCAGTTCGTCAATATTTTGTATGATCCCCCACACTCAGCAGGTGACCTCTTTTTGCACTATTCTTTGTTGCTCAGAAATAACTCAGAGCCAAGGAGCCTGACATGACCAAATTCCAGCTGATCAGTACAATGTGAGCCTCTGCATAAGACAACAAGTTCCCACTGACTATGACAGATGCTTAAAGGTAAGTTTCCCTCCTCCCCAGCTCTTGATGAATGTGAATCAGACCTTGATCTGGGGACAGAATTATTGATTCATCTCTGCAGCAGAGCAGTCAGTATGAGAATACTGCACAAAAATTAATTATGTAGATCATTAATGTCTACAAAAACCTGCAATATGAGGGCAGACACATTGTTACACCAGATTTACAGATGTGGGAAAATTCTGAATAAAATTCCCTCTGGCTTTCACTCCCGATTTGCAGCATACTCAAGCCATAGTGGGAAGGGGTTAATGCTCAGAATGGCAAAGAGAATGTCTAGGCTTAAAACCTTTGGGAATGGGAATACCAGTAGTGGCCTCCTCTCCAAGAAACAGAGAGTAGAACAGTCAAAGCCAAACTATATTGGACATGGCTAAATCTATAAAACCCTTTATATCAGTGCTGTCTGAAGCAGCGCTTTCCACAGGGTGAAGGAGATGTTTACTGCCCTTCTCTTCAAGTATTACATGACTTTGTACATACTTGCTTAAAAGAGCCTGAAGTCCTGAAAGAAGAGAGAAATAGCACAGTGAGTGCAAAGCGAAATAGTCCAGGCAGCAAAGTCTAATACTGTATAGTAAGTGTCCTAGAGAAAGTAGTGATGAGGTGGTTCCATGTATACCTGTCAACAGCTTTCAAAAGATATGAGAAAAAAGTGGAAAATATCTTTTTTGTTACAAAATCTTCATCTTGTAAGGCAAATTCCACATAGGAGTTCTGTTGTCAAGGCTGGAGATAGGCTTATAAAGACGTCTATGTGGAGGAAACTGTAGTTAACCCTTCCTGAGAAGACAATACAGAGGACCCCTGAGAAGGATGGCCATTGCTGAGAGAGTAAAAATGTACTGAACTACTGTTGCTGTGATAGGAAGGAAATGGGAATGACAGGCAAATTCCTCTAAAGTATCTGCAAATGTTGTTTTGTTCTGCCTGAACAGAATCCTTTCTAAAGCATATTTGGGTTAAATGCCTTTATTTCTCTTTGTCTTGCACTGTGCAAACGTCTGTCTTTATAATTCTGCACACATGAGCAGCATTTAAAGAAAAACAACTATCTGCTAAAAATTGAGTGATCTGAAGTTAAAGGTGTCAGCTTATCTGACTGCCTGGAAATGCAGCGTATAGTCCTGCTAACATTTCCATTCTTGTTTGACAGTGTGAGTCGTCCTTGAATAATTTGCCCAGGACCACCCAACAAGAAAGCTGAGCAATGTTTTCATGCATATTTGTCGGATCTTGTCTGTCCAGAATTAGCTGAATTCCAGAGGAAACAACTTTCAAAATATTCACTGTACATTTGTAGCCTTTTCTCCTCAGGTCAAATTTCTGTTTATGTAGGAATAAGACTTTGGTAGCAGCAGTCATGGTAGTAGCTATATAGTGAACAGCCAGAAGCAGTCTACTATTGCTGTAACTCTGCCCAAGCTTTAAATGCACTTGAAATATTTAGAATTTTTCACACATTTTATTTGATCACCTCTTCAAACGCCAGCAGCATGTCCTCAGTTTATGATTCTGCTCTTTATTGAATCACAAATCTTTCGCTGGCCATGGGTTTCCTTATACAGAAACATACAGCTATTTAAATTTGTAGATGGTCTAAGGTACGTAGGAGTGGAATACTGAAAGTCCTATTTTCTTATAAAGCAGAAAATGGAAATTGCTATACCTGAGCAAAATGTAGCCTGAATCACTAGTCAATATTCAAATTTTGCAGGCATGTTTTAATTAGGAAGATGAATTGACTTGGGAAATGATGTAAATTCTTGGCATGACCTTGTTTGAAAGAAGCCTTTGTGAAAATAAACAACAGCACAAACTTTCCTTGCTCACACCCTCAGACCTATCTTTCCTGGGAGTTCTCGGCTTAAGAAACACTCTCCTGTTCCTCACTCAAGTTATGGTACTGTAGCTCTCCTTCTCTGGTGCACACATCTTGAAAATCAGTATCCTTACCCACGCGCCTGCAGCCATGCAAGTTTCTGTGGTCAGGTCTCCTCAGGCTGTGCCTGCAGTCAAGTGTGTCGGAGAGCAGATTCTTGTCTGCCTATTTCACTTCAGGAAAGAGTTTAATTGCTTGAGTCTGAAAGATGTGAATTGCAAATCCATCAATTCCACTGAGATCTGTGTTGTCTTTGGGTCACCACCCTCGATAGCAGCCATTAAAATCTTTCTGTGTAACTACATGGCTAGAGACAAATTTCAGTGATTGAATGAAGATAAATGACCTGATCCATCTCAGCTTCTGGAGACAGCAAACCAGGGCTGGAAAACCATTGCACTGTCACATTTCTTGTAGTTACATGTGCTTACGAAAAAAAGCACCATAAGGAAAACCCTTCACATTTTAACACTTCAGCTGTGGAACCCAGCAAACATTAGGAAAACAGAGGCAAAATTGATTAAAAAAACCCTAAATGATAAAAGATTAAATGCATAGTCCAGTGCTCATGTCTAAAAGCACTGCCACTTAAAGAATGGTTATCCTTCTGCAATTTATGAACTCTTCTCTTGTTTCCTCTCATTCCATCAGCTAAGACACCATATTAACTCTGTGATGCTGTGAAGGTTTAATTGTACCTCTTTCACTTTGCACCATTATCCTCACAGCATTACTCAGGCTGTGATGTGGTGATGAAGTGTGTCTGTCCATAAGACCCTCCCTGCTGGATGAGAAACTGTGGCCAAATATAACTAAATGCTCATACAGCATGAATTCATGTTGTTGGCTCAAATTTGTGCAAATGGATGCAGTTGGGTTATTTTTTTCAGCATATTTAAGGCCAAATCACCTTTTTGTCTGTGCCATTCCCAGCCATATCTGTACCTGCCTACAACAGGCTGGATTCTGCGTTCTGTCTACTTCCACTGGTGTGTGGTTGCATGGCAATGACTGATAGACATCAAATCAGTATTGCTGGCTGATCAGCCAATACGTAGGTCTGGTAATAACTGTCATTATCAAAGTATTAGCTTTCATTTACAGACCAGGAAATAAAAGATATAGAAAGTAAAAACCTGTGCTTTGTTGTTTCTGTACTTGAACAGCACTGGGGAGAGTTTGAGAAAGGCCTATGAGGTTACAATGCTTGGAAATGAGTATGTATATGAGTAAATACTCTGATAGTTGTAATCAACATAATTTCCTAATCGGTGCAGGCCACATTCAACACATTACCACCAGTCAAGGGACTGGGAGTTAAAGACAATTATCCCAGTTTGTGGGTTTAAATGGTATTTCCAATTACAAATATGTAACATTCACTTTAACTGTATACCTGGGGTGAAGAATGATGACTTTTAGCATAGATGAAAAGGAAATATTCTTGGCTGTGTTAAGGTTCTGCTACTTTTAATACAAGTTTCTCAAAGTCCCTCACCTGGGGATGGTCGCTTGTGCTGGCCCAGCTCAGCAGAAACAGACATTTAGAATGATCTTCCTGGCCAATGGAGGTCCAGCTCTCATGACAAAAATAGTTTTATGTTTCCACACAGAAAAGGTCCCCTTGAAAATGTTTAGGTTTTGATTGAGAGCACGGTTTCATAGCTTTATCTTTTCCTCTCTTCCTTCCTGAGATTGTGACATTTCAGTCATTCAGCTTCTTTGAGAGGTGCAAACTGACATCTCACATGCTTTGATGCAATCTACCCTTCTGCCTTTTGCAAAGTGAGGAATTAGTTGACTTTCTGATGCTTATGTTGCCACACAGCTCCTTTAATTCAACAACTGACTTGACTAGGCACTGAATGTGTCACATTACAGGGACTGTCAGCAAGAAAAGCCTCTGATTGATTGAAAGATTACTTTCTTTAGCAACACGATTGAATGTCTGACATGGAGATACTGAACTGCCAGCACAGCCCCAAATATCTAGTCGGTGTAGCCCCACTATTTTAGCAGGAGTGAGAGTAAAAGATTACCATTTGAGTTGTATTCGTGTTGTAACTAGTGACCATAAAGAGGTTTGGGGTTAGTGTTTGTGGCAGGACTTGCAACTTCAAATTTCTGCTTTCCTATTCAACCTGGAAGATACAAAGGCACCCCAAAAAACTAACCTTTTTATATCTGGTAGTCTACAGCTCTCCAGTTGTGCACTCACGTATGGAAAATCAAGAGAAGTGGTGCTGCCAAAGTTGTGGAGGTTTAAAGACACAAAGGAATCCAAATCCGTAGTGAAGAAATAACTTCTATTAGAGCCATTAATGTCATTTGAACACACAGATTAGCTTTGAGGTACATGCTAGCTTTGGGCTGCAGACTCCATTCAGGAGATAAAATTTAGGTCTATAAGAATGGACATCACAGAAGTGAGGGCTTTGGCGAGGATACTGCCTACGCATATCAATGTGATTTACTACAGAGGTAAATGAACTTTGTTTCTGTTCTTTTCAGGCATTTAACTCCCTTCTTCCTAAGCCAGAGGTGGCAAAGGGATCTTTCCTTCAAGTCAGAGTGTATAGGCATTCAGAGAACATGTGGGATTCCCGAACCTAAGTCACCGTTTTATCTAAAGAAGTATTAGTACATATCCTACTCTCTTGTGAATACCTAAATATTTCAGCTGCTTAAAGATTGTTATGCAATGGGCCTTTTACCCATTTCTTTTTAGGGTTTTCCACTTAACACAATGTAGCAAAGTTCATATTCTGAAGCAGGTTTGTCCTACTCACTGGTGAATGTCCAGACTACTGGACGATGGATGTTTTTTCTTGCCTTTTGATTTAGGACATACTCTCAAATGGAGGTAGCTGACATTTCTAGTCACTTTGATCAGTCCTGTCTGTAATTGCTGCAGTGTCAGTCAGCCTTCCAAAGAATGATCTATTAATGGTATGGATATTCCATTACTTAGTGCATTTGAACTAAAGATACTTTTTTTTTAGCATATGGGTGACACCTGAAGCATTGTCTGTACAAGACCACAGAAAACAAACTCTTGGGTAAGAAATGAAATGTTTTAAAGCTCTATTTAAAAACCTTTCTGTTTTCATGGAAGACAAGTTGATGCCTGTAGCTGTCCCAGAGCATTCAGGAGCCGAGCATAAGAGGTGAGGGAGAGAAATGAACTTACACTCAGTTCCACTTTTAGCTCTTTGTCATCAAAAGTGTGCAGATTGAGAAATTTTTGTCCCTCTTTAATGAGGAAGAAAATGTTGTGAAGTCAGGAGGCTTGAGAATGCATGGATTTCTACTGAATGCCTGCAGGGAATTTAAAGTACAAGCAACATATTCAGAGTTTTCCTAATTTAGAGCTGCATTGTGGAGTGGAATGCTAAGCGCTGAGTTGTACTTACCGAGCTGGAGGAAAATTGGAGTCTTGATGGAAAGGGATGAGGTTGGCTAATATCATTTGAAAACTGCTTACTCAGAAATTAATATGCTTTTTTTTTGGCTGTTCCCTGCTGCTAGTACCAAATCCCAGAAAGGTGCTTTTTATCAATAAGGATTGCAAAGCATTTGATGTATGTTAACAGTACCCTAGGGGTTAGTGAGATGTTGTTATGCTCCAAGTAATAAGATACATATTGGAATGAAGAGAGATGTAATTATTTAAGCAAACAATCTAGTGGAAAATTCATCTGTCATCCAGGCCATCACTGAGCCCTATCCCCTTGTGGAGGTAAAGTTGTATATTTCTGTTGGCTTCTGTGGAATAAATCTGGTTTATTTCAGCTGTTGATTTGGCCTTTTACCCAAAGAACTAGGCTGTAAGCCATTTAAGAGATATGAATATCTAATGGGTGGAAGAGCATGACGAGTTGACAGGGGCAAGTTTTACCAAACATACGTATGATGGAAATGGTCTTTTTATTAAGTTAAGCACCAATGATGCATGGATCTTGTGGAAACTCTTAGGAATAGAGCTGTAAATCTCATTCTTTCTGAGTTCCAAGAAATACAGTATCTGATCAATAAACTGACCAAACACTGGTTATTTGTAGTGGAAAACTGCCTCCCTGGCTATGAAACGTGTGGAGCAAAGGTTGTTTCCAATTTGAGAAGGCACTTTATTATATGAGTGGCCCAAAGAAACAGATCAATCTCCCATCCATAAAGTCAAAGAGAAACATCTGGCCTGGAAACAGAGAAACATAAAAACTAGGTTTGTCTTCACAAGACCTGCATTTATCTGGCCACAGTAAGATGCATTTCTTAAACCTTGATAAAGATTTGCCTGCTTGGGAGTAGGAGGTGTGCAGTTAAGTTTTACATGCAAGCAGAATATTTTTATTCAATGCACAAGTTCCTCTAATGATTTCCCATTAAAAAAGAATGGGCAAAATTTAAAGTACTTACAGGTGGCTTAAACGTGGTTCTTCGTTATTTTGATGGTGATGATGGTGGCAATATTGATGATGGTATATTTCTTGGAATTCATTTGCCCAGTTTCAAAGAGGAAATTGGATCTAGGATCATTCAAAGCTTCATCAAATGGAGAAGCCATAAAATAAAAATTACTTCCTGACATAGTTCTAATAAACTTCCCCTTCCTGCATCTCCTACCCTCTGTGTGTAAGATTCCCCCTGTAGGTTCATAATGATGATTTAATCTCCTTCTCCCCTGCTTTATGGGAGCCAGTAGCTGGAACTCTATTTAGATTGATTGTTCTTCACTTATTATTAACAAGTGGCGTATTAATGGAGATGAACAAAAATTAAAGAAGATATTCAAATTCAGCTTCTTCTACACCACAGGGTTTTGATTTCAGACAGTTTATTCCTAATTTGAGGACAATGACTATGAATTGATAATGTTCTAGGTGTGTTAGGATTCAGTGTGAAAACTGATGAAGTATCTCATGACCTTTTCAGTTCAGATTTAATTATCCCCCCAAACAGCTCTTTATTCTTCCCTGCTGATGTTCCTCCTGGCCTCTTTCCCCTTCACTTGGAAAAATTCACTGAGGCTGGCTAGACTGCAATGAATAGTGCTGTAATTATTTCTTATATGCCAGTTACAACTTTTGCAATTGTTTCATAACTGGTGCTCCAGACAATTTCTCTGCTGTTCTCAGTAGAATTGACTGGACATATCAGTTTATACAAAATTTTTATATGCCTCTTTTTCAGCTAGCACGACGAAAATGTCCTGCAGTGGTTTCCTGGTGGAGGGCAGGGACTTGAGGGAGTTCTGTTCCCAACTCTACTGTTAATGCAATGGGAAGAAGCCAAGAAACCTTCATCTCTATGTGGGGTATCATCTGCCTTGCAGGGTAGGAGGAGAAGCCTCATGTGGGCTGTGGGATCTGACCCCAGGGCTGTCTTCCAGACTCAGTGTTCTTTCACAGGAACCTGGGGCAATCTCCCTTTCCTTTGCTCCTGGCAACATTGGTGACACTGCTGAGCAGCTTCCTCCAAGGAATGCCCAGTAATGAGTACAGATACTGAAACAGATTTATTTTGGTTTTGCAGTACCTGTAAACAAAAATATGTTGAAGCCAAACACCACCATCCACACTGCTGCTGGAGAGGAGTGGTAGAGAGTGTCAACCACACGCAGCAGACATTAGCTACATGGCCTAGCAACCACTGAAGACCCCTTAGATAATAAGTAGACTGTCTAGAAGACCCCAAAGAATCAAATAAAGAATGGGAAATTTTTCCAAAGATGTCTATAATGATTATGATTATTGCTGGGTTTATCATTATCATTATTATCATTATTATTATTAATAACAATGCTTTAACCAAAATACTAGCTTCTTTGCACCACATTTTAAAATGTGACCCCTGTCCACAGTAGCATTATTTCAATTTTTTCTTGACAGCCTGCTTAGAAAAAAGCTCAGTGAACAGCTGCAGGTTTCCAGTCCCAAATTATCCCTGAAAGGAATACTGCAATTTTGAACTTAAGGAGTTAGTAAAGTACTGCACCTTCTAGGGTGTTGTGCTTGGTCTGTTCAGCCTAGAGAAAAGAAGGCTCAAGGGGGACCTTATGACCATGTTCTAGCATTTAAAGGGTAGTTACAAAGAAGATGATTCCCTTTTTACAAGGAGTCATATGGAAAAGACCAGGGTTAACGGGCACAAGTTACTCCTGGGGAGATTTCAACTGAACACAAGAGGAAAATTTTTCCCAGTGAGAACAATCAGCAGTTGGAGTAATCTCCCCATGGAAGTGCTGAATTGTCCAGCACGGGACACTTGTAAGATTTGGCTGGACAGGGTGCTGTGCTGTCTAGTCTAGGCCATGCTTTGCCTAGAAATGTGGACCAGATGATCCTGGAGGTTGCTTCCAACCTGGTATTCTACAATTCTGTGTTACCCACTCCACTTTTAAGTCAGTGTCTCATGCTAACTGTTAAAACTCTAGGTGCTAGCAAAGAGGCTTTAATAACAGTTAACAGCTCTAAAAGAAGGAAAAGAGTATAAGAGTGATATTTACAGAAGCAGCTCATTTCAGTTCTAGCCCACTTTAAATGTAAACATGCAATTTAAAAGATCTTCTTATGGGGGCTCTACTCATGGCATGGTGCCTGTTATACCTGCAAATCTATGAAAGATTTCCAGGCCTGATTGCCTGATTAGAGAGACATAGTCTTTCTAATGTAGCTGCCATTAAATCAATGATGATCAAGACCCTGGCAGAAAGCATTGGATATAATAATAAGATAAGACATAATTCAAGTAGATATAATTCAAGTGGAAAGGAAACATTACAATCTTGTGTACAGCAAAGAAAGATGAACACACAGCAAGTGAACTGCTGGAGAATACCAAACTATCTGGGAATCTACCTCTCAGTCATTGTTGCAGGAGCAATATATTGAGATAAAAGCTTCAAGCCAAATATGTTTTCAGACATCTTGCAGCAGTGATTCAGGTGAAAGTTACCCCAAAAATTATTTTCCCATTTCAGTACAGCTGGGAGATTAGAATGGATTGTGTGTGTACTCTTTATCTGGAAAGTAAGAAAATGGAAATGTGTACTGATGGAATGGAATTAACAATAATATTTGAAACTCAAGCTAAGTGCAAGGAATTCTTTAATTCTCAAGACATCGGCTGTGCTATAAAAGGCAGATGCAATTCAGTGCTGATATAAGAAAAAGCACATGGGAATACATACATATACCATTGTGGGGTTTAAATTCACCATTGCCAACAAGGAGATCTTGGAGTCACTTTATATCCTTCTCTGATGGTTAACATGCAAGCAGAAAGTTACAAATTGTTGGAAAAATAATAAAGATGAAAGCAGGAAACTTCATAATGTAACTGTTGTACACCCTATCTGGGACTGTGTCTGCAGCTACATCAAAATCAGTAGAGTATAAACCTCAGAGAACTGAAAAGAGGGGGAAAGATACCAGCCATTCTGAGAAGTAGCAGTGATTTTGATCTGACGAGATATCAAATACCCCATAGTTCCTTAGACTGAAAAAGAGAAACCTGAAGGGTTGTGTATTTAGGCTTTTTAACATTGAGGATGTAGCAGAGACAGTGAGATGAGAATGACCATTCATAACTAATCATATAACTAATCATATCACAAATGCTAAATGACACCAAGAAAAATTACAAGACTTTTATAGAATAAACAAAACACATCTGAAAAGAAGGATTACTCTGTATTTACAATTATCTTCAGCTATTTCTAAGTGTCTGCTCCTGGCAATTGCCAAAGAAAAGGTAGATCTTTAGGTTACAGACAGTAATAGGCCATCCTTGTATTCCATCATTGGCTGCATCCATGCTCTTCGAGTTTGTAAATCTCTCAGTATACCCAAGGTGAGTTTAAACCTGCAGTCTTAAGACACTTTAGCACTTACTTACAATCCTTAAAGGTTTTTTGTTACCTTATACACACAGTAGCAGG
>JAOEHY010035169.1:31276-63294 GCA_025447955.1 Psilopsiagon aurifrons | reverse complement strand
GTATGGAATACCTCTTTGGTCAGTTTGGGTCAGGTGTCCTGTCTCTGCTTCCTCCTGGCTTCCCCTCCTCCCTGGCATAGCGTGAGGCTCCAAAAGTCCTTGGCCAGACTAAACATCACTAAGCCATAACTAAAAACATCGGTGTTATCAGCACTGTTCCCAGGCCAAAAGTCAAAAGCACAGCACTGCACCAACTACCAAGAAGGAGAAAAATGACTGCTACTGCTGAACCCAGGACACATATCTTAAATAAGTTGCAAGCACAGCATTTGCAGGATTTTTCCTTCACCTCTACCATTAGTAGGCAGCTCTAGCATTTGCAGTAAAGCTTTAATATCAAAGTCCTTGTAATTTCAAAGCTATACAAAGCAGTTTCTGTCATCATGGAATCATAGAATGGTTTGGGTTGGAAGGGACCTTAAAGCTCGTCCAGTTCCAACCCCCTGCCATGAGCAGGGACATCTTCCACTAGACCAGGCTGATCAAAGCTCCATCCAACTTGGCCTTGAACACTGCCAGGGATGGGGCATCCAACTGTGTGCCCCAACAATGAGGCATCCATTGTAAACTCTCTGTGTGTATAAGGATTACTAAGGTTACAAGCGAAGACTCCATCTGTCACGAGGTACATAGACCCAAACTCTTCTCTCTGTTCATAATAATGATATTGCAGAACTGTGAAAACAGAGCAAATGATTCAGAGTATATGATACTAGTCATTAGATGATTTATATCAAAATATCCAAAGTTTTCAAAGTTTAGTCACTGTTGGATAAAAACTGAGATCTATTCTTGATGACATATGAAATTTTTTAGCTGTAAATGTGTTCTTCAGTAGATTTATTTTTTCTTCTTAAATGGCAAATAGCTGTCTTCAGGATATCAATAGCATATATGCTGATGATTAAGTTTAATGACAATACCATTAACAATGAGAAAAGTGTTGATAATTACATTGTTAATAATGAGATGTATGTTGACATACATACATTAGGATGGTGCACACAAATGCTGACTAAGCTTTGGTCCTGTGTGTAACCCATGCCCATCCCAGCTCAGATGGTGGGAGACCACATATTGAGCTCTGTGGCTCTGGATTGGCTGGGGTGTTTGGTGCTTGTCAGCACAGGACCAGGGTCCCAAAAAAAACATCAGAAAGTTCCGCTGCTCTGTATTTTACATGTAAACTTAGAACACTTTCAGGAGCAACTGACCCAGGAGGCAAAATGAAGAAGCAGCCCAATTTGAACTTATGCTCTCCTGTTAGCTGCTTTCTTGCTCCACTCGTCTCTCTCAGCCCTTTGGTGGGGGGTTAACTAACATAAGACTTCCTTAAATTCCTTAAATGCAGCTTTGAATGGCCAGGTTCAGAATTCATGTGAAAAGCCAGGGGATTTATACTGTGGCTGGTGGATGGGAGCCTGAGAGCATCTCAGACAACATAAATGAAAACTAAATCTGAGGGAAGCTAGGTCAGCATAATGCACTTCTGGGATGAGGGGAGGCGGAAGAAGGTGTAAAATACACCAACTCAGACTCCCTCTGGAATTGGAGAACTCAGATTCACGTCTGAATTTGGCTCCCATTGCCTGACTCGGAAAAGCAAACTCTTTCCAAGTCTGGAGACACCAGTACATTCTGTGCAAAACCCTTACAGGAATAATGTTAAGCTTGTCTAGCCTACAAATTAACTCAGCCTGACATATCTTAGGTTTTCCTCTGGAGGCACAGGCTGTGTTCAAAGAACCTCAGCACAGCAGAAATGAGGAAAACAGAACGTGTTGCTCCGCAGCCTTCTGCCTCATGCTAAGGATGGCATGTGGGCAACACTTGCGCATGGTGCCACAGGTATTTGAGCTAAGGCTGCCTGGGCTTTCTGCTTTTTTAGGTGGAGGAAAAGGAAAGAGAATTGAACAGTCTGTTGTAGTGCAAATACACTGCAGAGAAGCCTCCAGGATCCTTACAGCAAGATGTACCGTGAAGTGTACATGACAAAGTAGGGGCTGCTTGGTTTTTCAGATGTGTTGTAGCTATGTAAGCTGCAAGAAAACATCCGCAGGTCAGGCTCTGTCAAGTGAAAAGACAAGTGTCAAGCAAAAGTACTAATGTTGCCAGTTGGCATGGAATTTTAAACCTAGGCTCAGATTTAAGAGAAGATGTTTTGTAGCAAAGCCTATAAACTACACAGAAAGTTTAATAGCCTGCCTCCATGAGGGAAATAACATGGCACACACAAGGCTTGGCTGTAGGAAACCTGCCACCTCTCTTTAAAGCTGCCTTGGAAAAGAGTGGAGACCTTCACATACTGCCACCTCCTTCTCTTCTGTAACTGCTGTGAAAAGCAGTATCACAAATTGGGTTCGGTGCAACTCACATGCAAATATTGAGCTTTGACAACACCTGCTGCTCAGGCGGATCACAAGTCACAGTTTGGTCAAAAGAGGGTTACTGTGGATGTCAGGACTAAATTCCAGATATCTACACTTCTGAGATAGTCTGGGGAAAATACTGTAACCTCTCTTCTACCACCAAAATCTGCCTTTATGATGGAAAAGTTACAAAAGTAAAAGCAGATAAAACTGGGGACTTGCAAACTAAAAAATAAAAAATAAAAAAACAAAAAAAAAGGTGAGAACTTCTGGTTTTGCTAACGAAAACCCCCAGACCAAGGAACCGTAGGACCTGTTTCATTTTAATTCCTTTCTATCCCCAGTTCTGAATCAATGTCTGTAGTGCCATATCTCTCCCCCATCATCCCTTTCCTCTTTCTCCCCCAGTGGAAATAGGTTTTCATAGAATCTGGAAGGGTACTTATTTCTCAAAGAAGGTTTTACTATAGCAGCAAATATTTTTGTGTTGGGGGTTTTGGGTCTTTTAAAATAAAACCTAGAACTGCTAGTACTGGGAAAATATTGCTCAAATTCTGTCTTATTTTTAGTCACAACCATCAGGTTTTTCATTTATCTGGATTACCACATATAAAATAATTAAATTAGAAAAAGAGTGCCTCAGGAATTGGACATGTGACTCCCTCATCTATAACTGTCTGTTCTCCCTCATTTATTTGCACTCTCGAAGGAAGATTGAAGATTCTAAGTGTATTAGTCAGGCACCCAGTGCTGCTTCAAACTCCATCATCTGCTTTATAAGAAGCAACCTTCAGGATTTCCCCAAATGAAAGCTGTGTGTGGCACAGCAGAATGAAAATCCACTGGCAGACACCTGTATGCAGAGCATGAGGGTGGCCATGGGCAGGAGCCCCACAATACATGCTGCTGGTGTTGGAGAAGTGCACAGAGAAAAGCAGAGCAATCACTGTGCTTTGGCTCAGTGAGGGAAGGCAAGGTGGAAACACAGCAAGGAGGCAAGCAGTGTCAGCAGCCTGAGGCTGCATGAAGTGTCTGTGAGAGAGAGCAGCAGCCCCAGCACAGCTGTGTCCCAGAGACCGAATTTGTAATGACTCGGCATAGCACATGCCAGAAAGCCTGCCTACCCCCGCAACCATAGGACTTGTGAGTGGATGCTTTGGGCCAAATTAATCCCTGGTGGAAGCTCAGGAAAAGCCAGGGGAGCAAGAGGCACAAAAAAATGCATCCCTTTATTAGCATCATAGCTTGGGAGCCAATTTTTGTACATCAAGAAGTGATAAGCAACCAAAATAATATTGAAGCAGAAGAGGACTCCTCTTTCTAAGAACTTCTGACTCCAGCCTTACTCATCTTTGTTTCCTGCTATCCCATCCATTCACTCAAGTGGCTGGTGGGAATCCAAAGCCTATTAATTATCCCTCACTAAAGAAACAGAGTAAGTACCTCTCTGAGAAAGGGCTCTGTTTGGGTTTGGTCAGCATCATGGACGTGCGCCAAGAGATTAGCACCAGATCGTGCTAGCAAAAGATCAGCTTGCTGCAAGCCCACACTTTGCGCAGGGGAAAGTTTTCCAGACGTAGGAATTGCACCTGAAAACTCTGCACTGTAACATGATAGAGCAGGTAACATCTGCCAGATTTTGAGAGATGTTAAATGCACAAACATATGTTTGGGCAGCCTCATGCAGACTTTCGTAGCTCATAAAGAAGACACCTAAGGGGGTACGCTTTCAAGAGCTGAGGTCGGTGGTTCTTGTTGGGGTGATTAATATTGCTTGGAAAGTGAGCAGTAATGGTGGTGAAAACTGGGAAAAATAAACTTCAATAAAAGTCTCTCCAAAAAGCAGACGTTCCCAGAAAATGTTTAGACCAAAGCCAATTTTCCTTCAAGAAAGAGCACTAAAAGAAAGCCCTCAGCCCAAGCACTGACTAACTCAGTTTTGTACTTGCTGCCAGGCACTTTTAGGTGCAAATACACAGGTTTCCAGCTAGAAACAGACTGCAGGTGCAGGTCTTATGGCAATTCAGCAAAAGTAATATGCAAAGCAAGTATCAGTGCGCAAACTGCAACCACATAAAGATGATGGTCCATGCACTTTTCAAATGTTACATACAACTCAGTTTAATCTATGTCATGCCTGACCACATAGAGTTAAATCAAAACAGGCTGTTAGGGGAAACAAAGAGGAAATGAAACAATGGCAAAGATAAGTTCAGGCTGAAAATACCAAGTGGTGTTTGAGGAAACATTAGGGATGCTGTTATTTGTAAAACAACCTGTAGGTTCCAAGCAGGTTGGCAGCATTCACTTTCCCAATCCTGGGGCCAGAATCAAAGAGGACACTAAATCATCAAAGCAGCTATGGCCTAGAAAAGTAGAAGAGCTGAATGTGTTACTGAGGGTTATGGAGAGAGTGTCAATAAATGTTGTCAGCTACACAAGACATCCAGACATAGACCCACAGACCATGCTGCAGCTCTTTAGTTTGCTCCTGAGCCCAGTGATGGAGGTAACGGGGCTAAAGAGGAGCTCATGTTTGCAAGGAAAGATTAAATTCCTGCCTCACATTACCCCAGGTCAGGGAGAGCTGATGGTACTATAGTTACTCAGCACTAGGCATATTATCTATGATTTACTAGGTAAAAAGCCAACATGGCTTTCAATGAGAAGTCCTTGATCTCCATGAAGAATGCATTTACCCAACCAAGCTGAAATTGCTCCAGACATCCTTCAGAAGAAGCTGATGTCTTCTTATGAATAACATGCACAGGAAACAGAAGGGTGGCGTAAGGAAAGGAGCAAGGGACTGGGCACATCTCTATCCTGTTTTGGAGCGTGGTTCAGGTGTGGCAGTCCTGGCACTGATCCAGCCCAGCACACCAGGAAGTTCAAGCCCTGCTATCATCAGGTCACTCCTGGGTACTCCTCCCAGCCACAGAGCTTGCACAGCATGTGCCACCCTAAAAACCATGTTTAAGGTCCCCAGGACGCTGCTCCAGGGACAGAACTCAGCTCCTGCAAAGCATACAGGCAGCCTTGAACTGGAGCCACAGTCTGGGAGCATCCCCATGCCTGGCACAAGGTAGATCCTGCCCTGAATCTGGGACTGGTGCAGTGCTCTGGGGAAGAGCCTCACCCTCCCCACTATCCAGAGATCACTGACAACTGACTCTGCAATATCTTCAGACATTGCAAGACATAAGCTGGGGGCAAAGAATGCTTAATGGTCTTGTCTTAGGTAAAATTCATGTGTTTTTATGCAATGGGCTTGGTATGTGCTTCTTCATGTACTACAGCTTTTTCAGCTACTTGGATCTAAGTGCAGAATATCATCATTTGGGGCTATACCAAATAAGTAGATAGCTAACTATAATAGCTACTATTAACTTTTAAATGATTACTGCTACAAGAAACTAATTTAAAATAACAAATATAACTCAGCTGTGTAGTTTTACATTCTTACTTAGTGATTGCCAACAATGCATATAAATATCTGTACAGAGGCATTTAGACAAGAAGAGGTATGAAAAAGAAAGAAAATGAAACAAGCTCATGTTTAAACCGATGCCTATTCACATTCCAGTCAGTCTTGCAAAAAGTATTCAAGGTTAGTTTTTTAAAAAACCTATAGCAAATGTTTTAGATCTATCCTTCTACTTGAAAACAAACTGTTCTAACATGAATTGGTTTGATTGCACTTTGGTTTTGAATGCATCTTGAAATAAAAATAAAACTAACCGAAATTAAACGAAACAGAAAAAAGTTGTGCCCAAAGTGATTAGCAGAACCCTTGACATTTTTGGCTAAAACAGTTTATCAAATCTAAATACAATATGCTATGTCTTGGTGAAACTTTCATTGGCTTAAAAATATGCCAAATTCTCGGTCTCACTAAGAGACCAAGGGACAAAATGTTTAGGAAATCAAGGGTAACTTCTAGGGCAGAGTGTCACAAAGTAAAGATGAAAAAGCATTGCAAGAGAGGCCCTAGGAAAGTCCCCCTAGCTATTGCCCAGATTGACTATGTGCTATATTGTCCCTGGTGTCTCTATGTAGACCTGATTGTGCCTATTGCCTAACTCTTTGATAACACCCTGGGGTTTCATGAGAGAGGCCTACTGGGAACAGGCTGCAAAGCCAGGAGCACCCAGCCCTCTCCGAGGTCACTGCACACCCCAAAGTCCCAGGCAGTGCTGCGGTCACTGGTGGTCACCCCATGCACATCCCTCTGTGATCAGGCAAGGCACTGCCATCGCAGGCACCTGAGAAACACTTCCCCAGCCTCCCCCTTCACTCGCTGCAGCACTGCCAACCCAGTGCCACTCACAGCCAGGGAACCGAATTCTGCCCAGCATCTACCCAGGGATGAGTCTGTGGGATTGATCTGCCCAGTACTCGCTAGCCTGCAGCTGGTCCGCAAAAGTTGCCTCCCTTCGCAGCTCCCATGCAAGGTCCCTGAAACAGCCTGCTTGATCCTGTTCCTGCTTTCCCCTACCCAGAAACATCAAGACACAGCCCAGCCTGCTTCATGTTACTGAACTGGCAGCAGAACAGACCCAGCCAACACATAGTGCCATGAGGCAAGCAAGAAAGGGCGGAAGTGATATTTTTTTGCATGCAAATATTCCCTCTGAGCCTCCAGTATCTGCCTCAGGATGCCCATGCTCCACAGGTCTCTGCACTCTGCTCTGGGGCACTGCAGACCCACATGCTCAAGAGCAGAGTTGAGTTTTCACTCAGCATTGCTAGCCTGCCCTCTGTGACCATGCAGCAGAAGCATGCTCGGGGTGATCTGTGCTGTCCTGGATTGCCTTCACTCTCAGGGAGGAGAGGATGCCACTTACAAGAACAGTTTTCTTATTATCCTCTTTATCCTCCTGCCATTATCTACCCACTTCTTGCACTTGCCCCCTCTCTCTTCGAATAAAGCAGATAGGTAGGGCCCAATCTGACTTCCAATTTAGTCCTTTCAAATTATGTTTCTATAAGTAAATTAAATCATTCCAGGGCCCATCCCTACTAGCTTGTCACCGTTTTGGGGGATAGCAAGTTAACTAGCATGGACTCAGGTCTTACCCATTCCAGTTGGCTTTGGTACCAGAGAACATGCCACGGCATGTTTAGTTTTCCAATATAGATGTGGCTATGAGAACCAGGAAATATCACGCAGAATTAAATAAATACATGAAACAGAATATTTTCCAATATCTACAAGGAAATTTTGGAGGAGATGAGTGATGCCAAATATTTTTTTACACTTGATGTGTCAGCAGGGTTCTGGCAGGTGCCCTTAGTAAAAAACAAGCACATATTTGCGCACATTCAACACCCTCTTTGGGAGATGCTGTTTCCTCAAACTGCCATATGGGTTGTATTCAGTATCCAAAGTGCTTTACAGGAGAATAAAACAATTTTTTGTCATATTCAGAGTGCTTAAGCCTAAACAGATGAGGAAAAATAGTAAAAAAGCATGACAAAAGGCACCAAGCAGCTTTGTAAATAACTAGATCTGCTACAAAGAAGTTAAACAAACAGTAACACTAATTTAAATGCTATATAATAAAAATAAAACACCTGGAGAAGAAATCTCAACAGCATAGCATAGAGACAGATTTCAGCATATGAGGGGGTGTCATTTACAGGCGTGCCCCGACTAGCAGAGGATAGACAGGTTTTTTGTAATGGCAAAGAAATATACGGCTTAAAAACCTTATCAAACAGCCTGGAAAATGGGTATTGTTAAAGGGGATTCAGTTCTGATACAGCCCCACACCAAATGCCTGGAACACTTACCAGTGCCTCTAAATGTGGTGCCAGCACAGTCCCCTCACCATAGGTGGGTCCAAATTAGAGAGTGTTCAGTTCTGTACAGTGACCACTACCAAAAACTGTCATCAGATATGTGAGGGCCATCATCCTTCCCCTAAGCTCTGGGGTGTCAAATAGTTACATGAGGAAGTGCAGAGCTAAGATTTAAAGCCAAGCAAGAACAATATACTGCTGTTACAAATCATGCCCTGCCAACCCCTTCATCAAGAATATAGAAAGCTTGGGTTCCTTTAGCTTCCAAGTACTGTTTTGCAGTTGAACACAAAGCCAGAGAGCCTGGGAACAGTCTGGATCGTGTGACAAATACGTGAAGGTCCTCAGTTTGAAATAGTTTATGTATAATCCAGCTGGATGAGTCAACGCCTTGTCTGGTTTGAGGAAGACCATGAAGGACAGGACTGATGGGTGGGAGAAGTGCAGCAGAAGGCCGCTCTGGTTACTGGTACACAGGGCTGAAAGGGCACGTCCTGGGCCCTGCTGCTGCTATCAGCATGACTGTGCTTCTCTAGCAGATAGCAGTGATCACAGCAATCATATCCTCAGATACTTGCAATTCAAAGCAGGTGAGACCTTCTGAGAAAGACCTGTGAGGTACAGGGGAGAGAGATGGCACCCTTGCCTGAGAAAATCTGGTATGCACAACAGCAAAATTGAACTCGGGGAGCAGTGTCCTACAACACAGCACAGTGCTCTCCATCCAACAGCAGTCATCAAGGTTTAGATACCTCGTGCCATTTGATAGGCTGCCTGACATTTTGTATTATCTACATTTTGCTTATTGTTACTTCTACAGAGAAAGAGAACATCTACGTTTATCTAACTTTACAAATCTCTCACAGAAGACCAATTTTCACCTTGGGCAGCAGCTCATGTCACACAGTCCTATCGGTGCTATCAGCACTGAGGCTCTTCATGAAGAGTGTGGCCCATTGGACTTCTCAGCCTGGAATGATTTCCAAATAAGACAGTAAGTTTGGCCATGGTCATCTGCACCCAGAGGTGCCTCAGAAACTAACTAGCTCATGGGTCCTCTTAGGAATCCGAACATGGCAAGGGTCACTTTCAGAGTGCAGTGGCGTTAACAGCTATAGAAGTCCTTACAGCAGAAAGAAGTGAGGTCCATTTTGATAGAGCAAAGGCAAGAGCAAAATGATTTGACTTGTGAAGACAGGAGATAATCAAAATACAATGAACTACTGTTTAAATCAAGAATGATAACGCAGAGGGAGAAGAAATGAATCAGATATTGACCCAACTATTCCATTTTTAAAGGTCAGACATTTTCTTTTATATATAACTGCTATAAAACAGTAGACGGTCGAGTGAAGGGACTGAAGAGTATAATGTTTTCGTCAAACAATGTTGTATTTGGGGATTAGAGGAACCAGTAATTATGATATTTTAACAAAGCCTGGTTTTGGCAGCTTTTTC
Organism: Psilopsiagon aurifrons; assembly: GCA_025447955.1. Lineage (NCBI taxonomy): Eukaryota > Metazoa > Chordata > Aves > Psittaciformes > Psittacidae > Psilopsiagon > Psilopsiagon aurifrons. Next base: position 53,665 of record JAOEHY010035169.1, on the reverse strand, counting down.
ACCATCTACCTGTGGAATGAAATGTCACTTCCAAATATCAAATTAACAGTAAATCTAGTTCTCTCATTTCTCCTGAGCTCAATTCCACCGACTTTCAAATCACTGAGCGATTTAGAATACAAGGATATTTCAGAAATAAAATATATTTGGTGGCATTGCAAGTCTAACATGTCGCTCAGATGTGCATTGTTGAAGAGAAAGCAGCTACAGGGGTCAACAAACCTGGCTCAGCTATAAAGTTACTGGAAAAATCCAAGTTGGTAGATTCAAAAAAAATCTAAAACAAACAAGATTGTGTTTCAAGCTTTAAACTAATTTAACAAAGTGAACAGATAAACAACAGTATCAGGAGGAAAGGCAGAGAGGAATCAAAATCCCTTGGTAGTAACTTTAGTTCTTGTCTGATTGTGAGGATAAACCAGAGTATCAATACTGTCAGTGAAATTCCTCCAGTTTTCTATTAAAGAAAAAGAGACTTTAATCCAGAGATCCCTTGATCATTAAAACCCTCCATAATCAAAACAGGCTCAAAAGGCAAACAAATGAAATAAAATCCAGTGATTACAAAACTAAGCATCTGAGCAGTAGATGGCAATTCCATGAAGCATATGCAGTAGTTCATATCACAAGAGTGGGAGGACTGGGAAAAAATACTGTATTTGAAAAAATTTTTATTTATCTGAAAATGATCTCTTATTTTTTTGGCTACTTTTTCATCCACCACAATTGTGCGGTCTGTTTTCAGAGAAAGAAGCAGCAAATTGAACTTCCTTTGGCCAGAGTTGTACTGTCTTGGGAGTGGAGTCAGGTTTCCCTTAAATAACTAAGGCAAGATTGTTGTCTTATATGTGTTGTTACCAAAGTTATTGTGGATGAAGACCATACCCAAACCGTTGCAGACTGTACCCAGTCCAGAAAAATATGTCGCTTCCTTCAGAAGAAGAAAAAAATGTTTTCCATTGTACAACTAAGAAAACATCTGTTGCTAACCCATGGAGTTTTAGAGGACTGGGTAGTAGCTGTGGCCCCTTGGAGATGGATCAACTTAGCAAGCAATAGATCAGTTTTAGAATAAAAAAATCTTCACTGGTTCCTCAGTGCCCTCTCTGCAACCTGAACATACCAAACCCAGGAGAGAGGGTGTACGAGACTCCAGAAGGAGATGACACAAGTTGAGCTGGAGCCATCCCTAACCGAACAAGGACACAACCTTGAGTTTACCTGCAAGGTTTTGTGTTTTGGGTTGGTTTTTTGTTTTGGTTTTTTTTTTTTTTTTCTAGTGCTCTTTTAAACATTCCACACACAAAACACACGTACAAGCTGCTGGTAAGAAAATGAAATTTAAAGATGTCTGAGGAGTATCCACAGACCTTGAGCACAGGGGAACACACTAAGCATGTAACCTTCAGATCTCAAACCTGTGACGGCTGCCAGTTCTCTCCACATTGTCTAAGAAGCTGTTGTCTTTGGCATTTGAGCATCACTTCAGACATCCTGTGTGTTTTCAGTTCTGTCTGCCTCCAGCACAGTGCAGGATGAATTCTGCAAGGGGAAGCTGGAGCAGGAGCAGTGTGTGTCAAGGCAGCCAGACCTCTGCACTCCTAGATGAGGAGTCTATTCACACAGTATTTTGTAAAAAGAAACAAAATGGTAGGTGATATTTTTTGCTGTTACCTAATGGGTGTCTGGGAGTGTGTCTCTCTACACCACTGGACATGAGACTTACATGAGATAATTTCCAGGTTTTGCTATCTATCACCCTCATCCTGTTTTCCTCATCTCTGAATCCACATCTCTCTTTTGCTCTCTTCTACAACAGCATTGCACTGTCTAGTACCAGGATACTTTTGTTCCTGAAATTGTATTACATTTGTTTGTTTATGTGTTTCTTTTCCCCTTTTCTCTTCTACCATTTTATGCCAGCAGCCTCATAGTGCAGCGTGGGATGAGGCATCTCACCTTACATCACAGCCTTGATACCACATTTGGTGTATATACTCAGTCTCTCTGCAAATATATTGCACACCAACAATCTTTATTTCAGATTTTCAAGAGGAGGCATCAGTAAGCTCTGATGCTTCTTATACAAAGACTGAATTTTCTTTCCTTACCCTTCCCATAACACAGTCCCACCCAAATTAACTTTTACAAGTAAATGGCGAGTTAAGAAGGCAAGACAACAGTGTCACAGCTCTTCATTGCCCTCCAGTGCAGTATTTCATACCCAGATATCTGTAAAGAATGGCAGGGTGTCAGATGAAGTAAAGCTTTGTATGCTGGAAGATCAGTAGGTAAACTGAAGGCAAATCAGTTACTCCTGAATGCTTGCTTTCATTCAGGACTTAAATGAAACAAGGTATCCTAGAGGTCCTTGAACAAGGAAGCTCAGAAGCTATTGTAAACTCCATGAAACATCATAAGTGCCATTTTAAGTTGCGGCCTTTGAACGTCAGTGCTCAAATCAAAACAAATCATGGAACAGACATGAAAGGAGGTTGCTATCTGTCTAAAGGGTCGGGGTGGCTTTTTCACTCCTACAGAAAGCTGGTGCTCAAGAGAAGTGGATTTTGGTCTTGAAAATGTGGAGATTTGGGGGTTTTTCCCCACTTAAGCCATTTTCTTATCTGTGAAAAGTGCATGATGGCAGTTCTACATCATGGGCACCCTGCAGAGCTTAGGTTGTGATGGAGGAATGGAGATTCAAGACCTTGAAAGGTTGCTTTAAGGTGTAAAATACCTATTTGAGACTCAGGGTCTCCCTGTCTCAACACATGTGTTATGAGGGTGTTTGGAACTGGTGCTTCTGAGCAGGGGCAAATTTGGGATAGAAAGAGTTGACAAGAGAATGACAGTGCAATAAACTATAAGGACTGAAAAAAAGGTGAAGAGATAATTTAATTAATGGCTCACATGAACTCAAGAGCAGCGGGAGAGCAGAAGATAGGATAGAATGGGAGAATTTCTTCACTGTTGACTCTGAAGACTCCCAGATTTTAATTCTAAAAGGAAAGTGTAAGAATTTATTCCTTTACATGCTTTCTTCCCTTGGACCTCCGTTATTCTTTCCTCAATAATTTTAAATGGTACCAAAAAACACAATACACCTCTTTTGTAAATGCAGAAGAAAGGAAGCACGGCTGTTTTCTTGGGCAATATGTGTACTCCCTCTGAGTCTGTTGGTGGTGTCTACTCCACTAGTAATTTCAGAAGCATTGGCAAATGCTAAGATACTCCTCATTGCATTCCTATGAGATTGGCTGGCGTGATGTCCAGAAAAAGAAGAACCTCTTGACATTTGTTGAGTAGAGTATCATATTGGCACCACCACTTCAGAAAGACATCCCTATTGTTTTAAACATTTGACTCCCAGATAATTAAGGCAATTTCAGCACATGCTTCCTCAAGTGTTGCACTGCGTGTTGAAGAGAGTAGGCTGGAAAATGTGAATGGCAACATCTCATTTTCTTCAAGCTTTAATTGGGAAAAGTTTGGTGTTTTTTCTAGAGATATGAACATATATTAAAATCAAAGTATCCGATGTCTGTTCTCATAGCTGTGGCTTAAGCAAATTGGCTTTGGATAGAATTCACTGTGTGTGTGCAACAACCAGAAGGAGGGTTGTACACCATTTCAATCCGCTCTCGTCAGCCCTTCACACTTTCAGAGTACTACCAAAGAAGGCTAGAAAACCCCTTGTACGAAATTTGAATTACCCAAACTTTTCATGCCAAGGCAGACAATTCATTACTTACACTTTCTCTAGAAAAATCGTACTGTGCAGAAAGCGTAGTTTACTCCATGGCAATGACAAAAATAAGAAAACTTGGTGGGCCAGTGATGTTCTGGAACATAGCTAAAATGCCAAGAGTATTACCAGTCTGAAACAGAGATAAAACACTGCTAGAAATTTCTTTCTACAAGAAAATAAAACACAAGAAAATTACAAGAAAATAAAAATCTGGTGGGTTTTTTTCAGCAAAATCACTGGCTTCTACTGCTTTTTTAATATTTTTGTTTATGTTTATTACTACTTTTGTTATCATTTATAATAAAAGTTAATGCTAAATATTATTAATAATAGAACTATTATCATTATTCAAAAAGATCTCAGCAACTGCAATACATTTTCTGTAATTTCACTATCTTGGAAGGGAAAACTCAGATAAATGCAAACACTGAAGTATGGGTTTAAGCATGCAGATAGTTTCAGAGAAGTCTGTTATTTAAATATTTAGGATATTGCTGGAGTCCTGCCTTTCCTTTTGCATCAAATATTATTTAATGGTAAATTTAGGCTGACCATTTACTTAGAACAAGGAAAACACTACTGTCTCCTACAGAACACTATGTTTAATGAAAAGTTCTCTTTAGGTTTCATAGGAGCCTGAGAAATTAAATACAGAAAAAGATTAAAAAAAATTCTTTTGCTTGGAATACTTTAAAAATGGAATTATAATGAACACTTCAGAGGAGATGAACCTGCTCATTCCATCTGCTTTCACATATTAACCATGGAATGCCCTTTAAACAATAATCATCAGCATGCTAAGCTACATGGCTATTTCTTTCATTTGGCAAATGAATTTTCACAAAAAATCTTTGCTTGTGCTGGTGTGGTCCCCTTCTTCTTCATGGTTAAAACAGAGGGGTTTGTTCACCCTTACAGGAATGTAAAAACTGGGATGAACTTCTGCTGTAGCAAAAGCATTGGGAGTTTTGCTGTTGACTTCCACGGAAACAGGATTCAGATTAAATGACTTTCCTGGGATGTGCTATGGTCTGGTGGATTACATATGACCCTACTATGTTGTCTGCAGTATAACCCAAGGCAACTTGTTTTTAAGTAGGACTGGTTATTTTGTTCTGTTTAAACAAATTTTCAGAGGTTTTTTATGTCATGAAACACTTCGGTTCTTCATCACTGAAACTCAAAATGAAGAAAAAGTAGCCATTTAAACTGCACCAGCATTTTCAGTGCATTCTGGTCTATTGAACTGGTCAAACTGACCGTTTTTTTAAGTCAGCCCAGCTCTATTCTGGTTTCCCAACAGCATCACTTTCCATTATGAAAGTTTTTTACTCGGGTGACCCACGCTGTCTTTCCACCAAACTACAGGTCCTCCTGGGACAGACTATATTCCCAATAATGGGAAAGTTCGTTGAAGCAGGGCTTAGGGTGGCCCATAAGAGACAATGGGCCCCAGAGCCAAACAAGGGACAACAAGAAAATTTGGTCATGTACCCATATCCACAGTGGTGAACATCAACCTGCAACACACAAGCTGCAGCAATTTCCACATCATCTGGAGATGTAGAAGAATGTTAACTGAGGTGGTTTGCGTACTTTAGCAAAGCAGAATGTTTTCCTTTGGGAACAGGAAAAGTGAAACATTCTGACTGAAAATGTCAAAATAAAGTATTTTCTTATTTCAAGCAATACATTCATATATGCCATGAACTTTCAGTCATGAAAGACTGTCTGCATGAATGGAGGACGCTCTTTCCAGCCTCTCGCCCTTGGCCCTATCTTGGAGGGTCTTTACAGGATGAATTGCTCCTCGGCCCAGTATTCTGGTCCCTCAGAAGTCAGCTTATCCCTCCCTGAGGGAAAGACTCTAGTTTTCCTGACCTTAGATTAGATCCTGGATTGTCAGCCTCATCCTCCATGTTCATCTTAGGCTGAATAGTCATTTCTCTGGAAACATTTATAGAGCAGCCTTCTTAACATCATAGTACAGTTTAACCCCATAGAACAAAATCACGGAATCATTGAACGGTTTGAGTTGGAAGGAACCTTAAAGATCATCTAATTCTAATGCCACTGCCATAGGCAGGGACACCTTCTACTAGAGGTTGCTCCAAGCCTCATCCAATCTGTCCTCCAACACTTCAGGGGTGGGGCATACACAGCTTCTCTGGGCAATCTGTTCCAGGGCTTCACAACCCTCACAGTGAAGAATTTCTTCCTTTGAAAGATTGAAAGGTTTGGAAAGCAGCATGTCTAGTATGACTGTCTTACTTAGAAGTTTGTCACCTTTCAGCAGTGCACTTCAATGTCATTTCTTTATTAGTTTTCCATGCAAGCATGTTCCTTTTAATCCCATTCCTTCCTTCAGAAGCTGTTTGACTCAGTGTCCTGCCTGGAGTTTTGGTTTTCCTCTGTACCCTGCCTGGAACACGTTGTCCCAGGTGGGCAGAGTTTGATAAGCACCACAGCTGCACAGATGTATGACATCAAATCAGATGTCATTTGCAGCGTGTCTTAAATGCAATTATATTCCTCTTTGCCTATGGACAGTCAGCACCTCCTAGCACCAAACGTATTTCCATACTGTAAATCCCTCATGGCATTTAAAGACACTTATAAACATATGGAATTCATAAATTAATCAAGAGCAGCCCAACATCCTTCAAGTCTTTTCCTGAAGCTAAATATTCTACAGAAATGCAAGCTATTATTATTATCATGTCATGTGGCCGATAGCAGCTGGGAGTAGTGAAGGGATCACTGCCGCTTTCTCTTTGCATTGTACTAGCCTAATATGTGTTTAAAGTTTGCTGGACATTTACAGTTTAAAATAACCCATTGTGTAACAACATTTTTCTGTGAGCAATAAGATGGAATTCAAAACATATTGAGCAGAAGTAGAAAAGCCCAGTGCTAATAATCTTAAAATTACTGAGATAATTAAGTTAGGACAAGCAAATCACATGCTCTAGATTTCCATTAGATTTAAAATAAGGGGAGTTTGAAGAAAATGGATTCAGCTGTTACTGGCTTATATATGCGTATAATTTTCCATTGGAATGTCTGGGGCAAATTGTACTGATACAAGCACAGAAACAGCTGGATGCATTTTGATGAAGCAATAAAAAATAAGACGGCTGTTTCAGGGGGCAGTTTGATATAAAAAGGAATTTGTCTGAGATAGTTATGGTTCATTAGATTAATGCCTGGCTGAAAGACAGTTGATGCCAAAGACTCCCTCTCAGCTTTGATGGACTTTGGATGAAACCGTACAGGAGGTCATAACACGAGCTGCGCTCCATCCTTAGCTATTGCAGGTGTTACTGTTCCAGCTACAAATTGCTGACAAATAACAAATACTGAGGGACCTTGAGTATCTCTACCAGATGACACTGATCTGGTCATCAAACAAAGACTCCATGCTTCTGATTAATGAGTATTTGGTGAGTTTTCAATACATTGTGAGCACCCTGACCTGAAGCTTTCTGCAACCACTGAGTGTTCTATGCTGTACTTGGACCATGGGGCCAAAGGTCTCCCTTGTGGTGAAAACTGTAATGTTAGAGAGGGTTTCTGTTTGGGCTTTCCGCATGTGCCGGCGCACTAAACCACACTTTATTGCACAGGTTAAGGGCCTGGAGAGCAGTATGCTGAAAACATGTTAAGAGAGAGGTGAGGTAAGGCCAGCAGAGGCCAATGAAGCAGAGTGCAGATTTCTGCAAGATGCAGAGCTCTTCCAGCTCTCCCTGTTCCAGAAGGTGGTGTTGCCCCAAGGTAGTGCAACATTGGCTTCTCTCCTTTCGCTCTTTCACCAGCCACTTCCTCCACAGAGCTTGTCAAGCCAGAGCAGAGAATAAGAATATTGTTTTGATCAAGGATAATCTTATCTGCTTTCTGGAATGCTGTTTCAGCTAGGGGCTGACTCAGAAACAAGAGTAGTTGAGGGAGTCCAGGGGTTCCTATTTAGGTGAAAGATGAGATGTTGATCTACTCCAGCCAGCTAGAAACACTGTGGAACAGAAGCCTTTTTTTTTTTTTAGTTTCTTATCAGCGAGCTCCTTTGAATAACAATTATAATAATTCACCCAACACTGTCTGGCAGTGTGGAGTTTCAGCCCACCTTTACTTTGCAAGGCACTGATTAAATGCAATCAGACACAGCCTGCAAACAACCTTGGATTTTCATCATTTGCAGTGCTGGCCACTCTGAAGTGAACAGGAGATGATGGCCCCAGTCCCAGAAAAATCAGCAGAGCTGGTGGTCTGTTTCATGTGACACAGCAGGAGGTACCACTCTGTGGTCTAGGCATCATGCTTCCAGCATATCTGAAAGCTGATGCCTATCACACATGAAGTACATAACCTGCAGGGATGAAGAACTTAGTTGAACTATTTGTGGTTGGGAGCATACCATCAAGACCAATTGTTATCATAGCATAATATTGCTACCACTGTATTGTGATAGCCTTTTCCTCTTTATTCTGTGGGACTCCTCCCAAAAGGCACTAGCATGAGATAGCTCATCCAATTTGTAGATACCGTAGCCCCTGGGACTTTTCCAAAATGTTCCTGTCATATCTAGACCAAAAAACTAAATTACTTTCTGTAGATTCAGTATTATTCCTGAGTGACTGTTGCACCCCCAAAAGGTCCCTTTATACCTGCCCCACTCATCTGCATCATGCAGAGCACCATCCCAGTGTCTACCAGAAGGAGCTTGATTTAACTCACGCAATCAGCACCTCTCAGGTTAAAGCAGGTAGGGATTAACCAGGGGTGTTGCATCAACAGCAAAGTCTGAACAGGGTTCTCTGGCTTTCAGCCTTTCTTATTGGTCCAAGTCTAGTCCAAAAGCTCACCAGCCCTCTGGAGTCTTCGCAAAGCCCAATGTATAGGGACGAGAAGGTCCTTTCCTTGGCTTGTATGTGTACTTTGAGTGAATTCAGGAGGAAAAAGTACTCTCTGGGGCAGCAGGTTCAAAAGGTTTTTCATAAGATACCACATGCTTCATTCTGGACTGTTGTCAAATACAAAACTCCTTATATCTCTCCACTCCCGTATGCCATGGTCTTGAGAGGGAAGAGGACAGATGCTGTGGGTCAACAACTGTTTGCACAGCTGGTGTTGACAACAGGGATATTTTTTTACAACCATCGGGCAATCAAGGAACACTATAATCACACACGGGATCCACCTGACGAAGCTTAATCAACAAAACAGGGCTGAAGGGAGGCCTCCTCAAGCATACACAAATAAATAAGAAAGTGCCTTCAGGACAGCATTATGGGTAAAGATCTTATTTCTCTTCTGGGGAATCAGCATGAATAGCTGCCTCTGAAATGCACTAATTCATTGCACTAATTCAAGCAGCATGGGGAACAAATAGGAGGAATTAGAGTTCTGTGTGCAGTTGCTGGCCTACAGTCTCACTAGGATCACAGAACTGGGGTGGGATAGCTCCCACCGCTGCCACACTGCTGTGCACTGCAGGAAAGACAGGCTGGAAGGTCATGGAAGGCTGTCCTATGTATGGAAATGGTGGGTTCACGCAGAAGCCTGAAGAAGGGCTTCTACAGGTACCTTAGCAGCAAAAAGGAGACTAGGAAAAATGTGGGCCCACTTCTGAGTGAGGCAAGGGACCTGATGACAAAGGACATGGAAAGGACAGGGGTATGTCAGGTCATCTTTGTCTCAGCCTTTACTGGTAAGACCATCCTTCAGGAGTCCAAGGCCCTTGAGACCATGGCAAAGTCTGCAATAGAAAATACTTGCTCTTGATAGAGATGGATCATGTTAGCAAAAGATTTAAACAATTTGAACATACACATGTTCATGGAACCTAGTGGGATGCATCCTTGGGTACTGAGGGAGTTGCTGGTGTTATGGTAAGGCCATTCTCAATTACCTTCAAAAGATCATGGGGTTGCGGAGAGGCTCCAGAGGACTAGAAGAAAGCAAATGTCACATAAGAACATTATCTTCAACCTCACCTTGGGACTACAGACACCCTTAGGAGGTGGTAGAGCCAGCAGACATAAAATGAAATTCAGAAAATACTGTTTAAACTTCAGAAAAACTGCTCTAGAATCATAAAATCATCGAACCAACTACGTTGGAAAAGACCTTTAAGATCATCAAGTCCAACCATTACCCCAGCACTGCAGAGTTCACCACTGAACCATGTCACTAAGGGCCTCATCTACACGTTTCTGAACACTTCCAGGAATGGTGATTCCACCACTTCCCTAGGCAGCCTGTTCCAATGCCTGAGCACCCTCTCTGTGAAGAATTTTTGCTAATATCCAATCTAAACCTCCCTTGTTGCAGCTTGAGGCTGTTACCGCTTGTCCTTTCGCTTGTTACTTGGGACAAGAGACCAGCCACCTCCTCTGCCTTTACAATTGCCCTTTCAGGTAGTTACAGAGAGAACTAAGGTCCCCTCTGAGCCTTCTCTTCTACAGACTAAACAACTCCAGTTCCCTCAGCCATTCCTCATAACACTTGTGCTCTAAATCTCAGATGCTATGAGCATAGTTGAACACTGCTTCAGGTTGCCAAGGGAGGTCATGAAGTATCCAATCTCGGAAATACTCAAACCTGACTGAACACCACCCTGAGCAACCTGCTGCAGCTGACACTGCTTGGAGCTCAGGGTCAGAGCAGAGGTTGCTGCCTGCCAGCATCAGCTACTTCATCATACTGTGATTCATCATACAGGCAAACCCAGAAGTACCAGGAAAGCCTTTGTTGCCTACGCAGAGGAGCTCAGTCCAGCCTACAGCCTCATCGTTCTGCATCTTGCCCCTCATGGCAGGGACACTAGCTGAAAAAGGATTCAAATAAGAGGAATCTTTTTGCTCTCTTTGGATTACTCATGGTCTTCATGTCAGAACCACAGAGGTCTGCAATATTAAAGCCCATTCTTGGATTTGCAATGGAGAAATTGTAGACAACAGGAAGGGGAGGCATCGCCAGAGGTTAAATTCTTCTGTGAAATATGCCTACAAACCAGGCCTGAAAATCTGGGTAAGGTGGGGGCGGGGAGGAATCCACAGCTGGAAGGAGGAAGGGAGAAGGAGATGATGAGTTTTATTTTAAACATATGTACTAATCATGGCACAGAAAAGAAATAAGGGTGGGAAACTGCAGCTGGGAGGGGGAGGGCAGACAGAGGCGCTGATGATTATTGTAGATATATTTATTAAATCATTGCTTCGAGCAGGGAACCAGGGTGGGAATGTGCAGCTGGAAGGTGGAGGGCAAGGGGAGAACAGCAATTTTATATTCAGTGTTTGCACTGAGCATGGCTCGGGATGGGGACTGGGGTACAGCCTTGCAGCTGGAAGTGGGAGTGCCACAGGAGAGTGCTGGTTCCTAGACCTGTCACATTAAAATATGCACATCTTGCCTCCAAGAAACTCTGGTGCAAAGGCTTTGCAAAGCTTGCAGAATGGGAGAGCTTTTATTTTAAAGGAGTGAGGCAGAAAGCTTGTTCACCTGCTGGGTTTTTGCTAAGCTCTTGCAGCTCTATTACAAAATTACTCCATAAACTTTCACAGCTGGCCCCATGCCAGTGAAATGTCATTATTAATACTGCTACAGAAAGTGCCAACAGAAGTGAAATACTCATGGGGAGACACTGCAAAAGACATACAAAACCCCAGACCTTCAGAGAATCAGAAGGGAAGAAGGAAGGGGGGGAGAAAATTGCAATATGGACCCCGTATGAACTAACTGAGGTTATAGCAGAACAGAGGTCAGTCATCAAGACTGGCCAGTTTGCAGCTTGGCAGATATAAGTGCATCAGCTCTGGTCAACAGAAGTAGCATGGGGATGTGCTTAAGGCAGATTATTGTATGTTTTAGATGGTCCACATTCATAAGAATGAAAATGCAATGAGCAGGCTACGGAGAGGGCATGAACCCATCTAGTGCTAAGTGCTTTCATCCTCCAAAGAAGTCACTAGGAGCAGCAGGTACTCAGAAACACATGGGGTCTGAGCCTCGGCTGTTTTATGCTCCTCACTTGGCCACAGTCTTATGCCATAGACCTATGTCATTAAGCTCATTGTGAAGAACTGCTTTGCCCAGGTTAGAAGGGGAATTCCTTCCCTTTTCTACCTGCAGCAACATGGCTGAAAGTTTCAGAACTGCAAAGAAAAAATTGATAATCCCTTCTGTAAAATTTATATCACTACATGTATAAAACCATACATGAATTCTGGAGTTGGAAAAAATCGTGACACTGCAGAAGACTGTCTTGTCATCCGTCTCTCAATTTTGGACTCATAAGGGCCAACACAAAGTAAGGAACTCTGCTGTCACGTCACTTCATCACTGGTTTTCTGCCTCAGAGAAACCACAAGCTGGAGACTTAGGACTGGATGAGGAGAAATAATTGCCAATCTTGGAATAATCTGATCTGAAGTTAGCCTGAGACTCAAAGCAGTTTATAGGTAATGGAAAAAACAGATCTATCAAAGTTTGTACATCCATTCAGGCCCACAGTTAACCTGGTTTCAATTCCTCCCTGGGTAATCTGGGGGAGGCTGAACTTCAGTCAAAGAAGTCATATTAAAGTACACGTTTTCAGATCTTTTTAGTACTGAAAATTTGTCATGTTCTCATCCTCAGGTTGTTGGGATATTCTCTGGCTTAACCACTTTCCTGAACAGGATTCTTTATTGAATCAGGGCCACAGAAAACATCTGTCTGCAGCACAAGGGATGCTCTTCACAAAGCTCATCATCACAGCCTTCATGAATAAAGCATTAAAGCAACACTTTCTCAATCTCCTCCCCACCCCCCTTTTTTTTTTTACTATTAATTAGAGACAATGGACTAGGAAATAAAACAGAGCCTTCATCATGATCTTGTAACTAATTATGACTGCTGGTTTTGTGCTCTTTGGATGGCAGAACTGCTTAAAATAATAGAATTAGTCATTAGAAAAGAAAAAGTCATCTTGCCCTTTTCCTGCCAATGAACGATTGTTTCCTGTACTTTGTAATGTCTCATCTAGATTAACTTGAAAAGCCTCAAGGATTCAGCAATTCTGTATTTCCTGGGAAAAATCCTCTGAAGACCTCAAATTTAGAAAAGATTTTTGAAGCTAAGTTTAAATGTCCTCTTTCCTAGCTCTATTCACATTTAGAATTCTTCCTGTACAGTGGTTTGAAGCAAATATCTTATGAGCTGATAATAAATTAATTTAGTCTTTTAATATCTGAATCTAAGACTTATAAATAAAAAGGAAATAAGAAAAAAATATAAGGCTTTATGAACAGGCATGAACTGCTGTTATTGGTGGTCTCTGGATGCTGACACTTAAGAACACCATAGCACTGGGTTGATCCTGGCTACTCTTGTCTTTCTAGGAATGATACATTGAAATGAGTACACTTAAATGAAAAAAATCTGAATTTAGAAGTTAAATTAACATACACAATTTTTGTAGAAAACTAAAGTCCATTATGCTTGATTTTCACCCATATTCCTTACACATTCAGAAAATGTTTATGTCAAGATGTTATAAGCTATTACTGGAATTTTATAACCCTTGAAATTTTATTTCATAAAAGCAAATAATTTTAAAGAGTATGAATGATTCCACCCTTGAAACCATTCTATAGATAGGAAGACTAAAAAATACCCCTCACTACTTGCCTTAGATTAGATAGTTGTGGAAGCATTGTATACTCTCAGAGCAGCTACGTCTCTCATGTTGGTTTCCTGGGTGAAGAAGACAGTCATGGGGCACTGGCAAATGGGCTGAATATGGTCATGGTACTGATGTATGGAACCTTCCCCCTTGTTTGGTAAATCTGTGCCTGGAGGAGAATAAACCACACAGCTGGTGCCTTGGCTTGACCCTGAACCACTAGAACTAATGACAAAGTGTCCGTGGACCTCAGTAATGCAGGTCTCGAGTCTTCTGCATTTTGTTTTCATTGTACACCCAAACTCGATTACATTACAGTTTGTTTGTCTGCATATTTAGATGGACTTAAGATAGACCTGAGGACTGAATATGACTGAGAAAAAGATCTGATTCAGATGTGCTATGGAGTATCAAAAAGGCCAAGCAGCAAGACTGACTGATTCTGACTTACTTGATGCTTCCCATGGTGGGAGATCAGAATTTAAATTCCCAGTGAGCTTGGTCAGTGGGTCTAATCTAATGCATGGGGTACCTGCCTGTTATTTCAAAGCTTTTGAGTGAAAATTTTATTCAAACTGTAACTATACTAAAATTTAAAGTCTCATTTTTCAGGGACGTTAAAATATAGCTAGAAATTATTAATCTTACAGCTTTTCTAAGATCATCTTTCAAAAGATGTGTCCCACATACTTGTGTAGGGTCTTTTTTTTGGTGCCGGGAGGAAGGTTAGGTGGAACAGGAAAAGATTACTCTTACCTTGATAAGATGAGAGACAGGACACTTCTCTAATTTACGCTAAACTTACAATGTTCGAAGAATAACGACATCAGTGAAATCTCTCTCGATTTGCCAGGTGGAAGTAAAAGGAGAATCAGGTCATTTTTTATTTCTTTTTTGCAGTTTTTCTATCCAGCCAGACAGGTGTGCTGGCCACATTATGTTACCATATGTCAGGAGAAATGGTTTTTAAAACAGTTAATACTATACTTGGGAAAATTCCATGTAGCATATGCCATTTAATATATACACATTTTGTCCATACAATTATACAATTGGGTAAAATATACAAAATCAAGTTGTATTTAAGATGATTTTTGGTTATAAGCCAATGCAAATATTGTTCTCTCAAGATCCAGGAAGAGATTAAGTGCAGAGCAGTGACTTGTGTAGTGTCTGCCAACTGCTGACTAATTGCATGCCCATCATTATTGCATCCGCGTATACAATGTGGGTGAAAATTCAGAGGAGAACCACACTGCACGGAATACTTTGAATAGCAATGGCCATTTTGAGGCAAATTATTATATTTTTTTTTTTAGTGTTAATTTCACTCAGTTGTTGTTTTAGTGTCCTCAGGGACTTAGAGCATCATAGCACTGAAAACAAAATAGCGGACACGTGTCTAATACAAATGAAAAGGCAGAGACAAATATATGAGTGCAGACTGCACGACTTTTTCAAAGTTCTTTCTCAACTAAGTATAGAACTGGGAGAAAATTACACTGTACTACTCTTTATGTATCCTGTCTATCAGCAAATATTTTATAAGACAGGACCCTGGGAATGTTGTACATTATCACTGGGGAAAATAATTAGAGCAACCTCAGTGTATATATAGACAGAGAGACATCTTGGAAAAACATTTCCTATTATTGCGCTGCGACAAAATGTGCAGTTAAATATTATACATGTGGTAAAAATTACACCACGATTAATGGCATGCCTCTAACATAATTAATTCTTAATGTTTTTAGTAGTCTAGAAAAAGAGCCCCATCACTGAGTGCTTCGTGTTATAATCTTGTTCGACAACAATTCTCAACAGATTTTATAAGCCATGCAGTATTGGTGCTGGCAAAAAACTTCTGCCTACATTCAAGATGTTTCATAAAGTGATGTTCAAGATACCTCTCCCTGAGCACAGTTTAGGTTGCATACTAAAACAGATATTAAGACAAGAGCTTAAAAACATTATTCAATTTAATGGACTCACTTTGCTCAAAAGTGTGTCTGTATTGAGGGAAAAGGAGCTTGATAATCCCTATTTTGCTGTATTTGGTATCCTGTTGCGTGAAAGCCATGTTGCTGCGTGTCTCTTCAATTCTAAGGACTGGATTATTTTGATAGTAGTCTGTGCTTTCAAAGACATCTCTACAAACAGGACATTTGCTAAATGAAAGACAAACTGCACTCTTTTCTGGTTTGTCCACATCCAGTAGACAGCCAGGGACAGTCAGACATCAGCAGTTGTCACCAAAGTGAATGCTAACCCAGTATTGCAACATTTTATTAATAGGTGCTGTTCAAAAGAACATATCCCTTGAACTTCAGTGAATATTAGTACGAGAATATCCCAATAACTTATAAGCTCCTCCACAACTCAAAGACCCACTGATATTCACAGTCATTAAATGCCTCTTCCGTGTCCCGACCACACACAGCAAGGCTAATTACTCTCAAGGAACTTAAATTCCCACTTCAATTTCAACAGGACTGCACTTAATTTCTGCTGAAATCTCTTATACAGCAAGAGTGTTTGCTGCGGAGGATATCAGAACACAGGGCAATGAGGAACTTTCTGGGCCATTAAGTTGATTCCCCTGCTACTGCAAACAAACACGTTTTCTAATTTCTTTCATACAGCTCTTCAGGCTCCAACATGAAAGTTATTGGGTTTTGGCCTCTGTTACTCAATTGGAGAATATTCCAAAATGCACTTGTTCCAACAATAAGGATCTATCTTCTAATTTCTAGCTTAAACTTTTTTCTTCTCAGTTTACATGTGAAAATATTTTAATTTAGCTTAAACAACTCTTTGGCAATAATTTTAATGACAAATTCTGGGACTGCGTTTGTCTTCTCATAGTTACATCACAGGGATGGCTCTCAGTCAGCCCTTAATCAACAAGTATAAAAGGGTGTTTCACAACTTTTTCATGAATGGGTGAGCTCTGAGCTTCTAGATGAATTTTTTATGTGTTTTATTATTATATTTTATCCCTTTCTCATTTGGGCTTTTAGACTCTGCTCTTTCCAAAGGATGAGTATTGACAGTGCCTCCAAACCCTACATACAAGCAGATTTTGTCAGGACCCTATTCATATTTTCATTAAGTCACTGAGAAGCTATTGAATAAAATCAGTATTTGTAACTAGTCTAGTCTCATCCTTTTCCACAGGCCCTGCTGCTGTCCACCTTCATGTCTCCTGTTACCTGCTTTACAATGCCTCTTCTGATTCCACTTGTTCTGACAAGTAAAGTTTGCCCATTTTTTTCCAGAGCATGTTTTCCTGACATCTTGATAAATGATATTTTCCACATTATTTTGGTCCAGAAAATCAGTAACTAAATGTAAACAACAGGTCAATATGAGCTACCTTTGCTAAGTTATCTGTAGAAGCACCACTTCTCTTTACCTTCAGTGGTCAAACCCTGGGGTTTCTTTTGATATTGCTTGCTAGGCCAAACTCAGTCTGACATCTGTCAGTTCTCATTTTATTCCCACTCTTTTTGACTTTTACAAGAAGGATTTTCTGGTGGAGCAGTCTTCTTTTCAGCTCCTGTAGGCTCCCTATTTGTTTCCAATATTCTTCACAAGGTGGTAATTCTCCCTCCCCGGTCTGAAACTTGTCCCTCTATAGTTGTACCTGTTGCTTGTATTACTTCAATATATTCCTCGGCATCTCGACCTGAAAGTGATTCCAAGCCTTCTCCATTTTTAAGATCCTGAGCAACTCAGCCCCAGCTGTCTTTCCTAACTAGTTCTCTCAATTTATCAAAGTTTGCTCCATTGCAATATGAAATCTTAATTACAGAACTATTTTTTTGTTTATCCTTCCATTTAAACTGAGTCAGCTCAAGATCACTCATGTTAAACAACTGTCAAGTCCCATCCAAAAAGTGACTGAAATTTATTAGTGGATGAAGTGATTGCTGCATGCAGTATATAGAGCCAAATCCTGACACCTTTCCTCTTGTCCTCTTTATTCTGGCATAAGTTTGCTGAAATCAATGGGAGTTTTGTTTATATAGGAACTAAAGGATTGGGCCTACAGTTTGTAGTTCTCTTTGAAATCCCTTAACATGAAAGGTGCTACACAAATACATTATTATTTTACTTGATTTTTATAAAGCACAAAATATAATTGGCCATTGAAAGCTTATGGAAACTTGATGCAATTGCAGTTGGCATTGACCTTTTCCCCAGCACAGGAGTCTATAGGATAACGCAGATGTGATGTGCAATGAAATTAATGTTGTGGGCACAGCTGTTTAGTAAAATCAAGTAAGATAAAAAGAAACAATTACCTAGTTTGATATAGGATCTTTTTAAATTTTTTTCTTTACTTTACACTACAGTTTGCAACTTATTGACTCATCCAGTGCCAGATAGATTTTTTTTTCCCCTTCTGTAAAACCAGTTTTCACTTACACATGCTGCTGGAAAGCATTATTCGAAATGATGAAGTGTAGGAAGTAGAGCCGACAAGAACATTTCACATGTACACTCTGACTTCTCTTCTGCAATTTGCTTATAGACTTAACTTGGTTGTTCCCAGTCTAATATGCATGATTTGGAAAATTGAAATAGCCTTCTATAATGTTCAAACACAATCCCATAAACTGAATCAGTTGTTAAAGTAAGCTTTACCTCAAGACCCCACAATGAGGTATCTATTACCAGGAGCTCTAAGCAAATGTTCTTTTAATTAGCTACATTTATCTTTAATCCCTGTTTTGACAGAAACTCTAACATAAACATACATTACAAATACAGAAAATCCAGCTCAAAGTATGGTTAATTTTTATGCTTGACAGAGCCATTTGGAAAAAATAACTGTGACCTTTTTGGAGCCTGGAAAAAAAATATCTTAATGTGATGTCATTATAACACAGTTTCAGAAATCAAGAAGAAACAGTGGCATCTGCAGCTAAAGTACAATAACAATTCTTAAACTATTCCTTAAAAGTGGCAATAAAACCCTAAAAAGACCTTTGGGCTTTATGTCAAGGCAGCTGAAAAATCATGTTAAATAATTTCTGTAAGGACAACGGTAATTACAAACCTGATTAAAGTTTACCTATGTTTCATTCCTAGAGTGTCTGAATTAAGGACTGTGAAACCAGATGGTTACAGAGCACACGTGATGAATATATTCCATCAGGCATGTCCATTGCCATGGAAACGACAGGAATAACATTATCTTTAGTGTCTATTTCTTCACAAAACTGCTCATTTAAGTGTTGCTGCCAATCTAAACAAAATCCATATGAATACTTAAGTATCAGCTCAAAACTACAGGTCTACTTTCTCCTCACCCTTCAGTAAGTGTGCTGGATGTTGTGGAGTTTTGCAGAAATGATAGCATTGTGTGTCCTCTCCTTGGTCCATGCTGTATTCAGCTGCTTCTCTACAGCACATCTTTGTTCCCCCTTTTTTTTTAATTAAGACAATTTTACTTAGGTTACAATTGTGAGCAATTGTATTCAGACAATTCCATTGCCATTTGAATGAAAAAAACAAATCAGGCAATAAAAAATTCTTCCTTTCCCACTTTTTGTATCAATAAAAGGAACCAGAGGCAAAGCAGAAGAGAGCTTGGAAAAGACATGAGACAATACAGATGTGTTTTATGGGAAGTCAAGTACAGGTAAGCATGTGGACTAGAAATCAGTAAATCTGAAATGGAATTAGGAAATGTATATGCATAGAGATAATAGACAGCATTGACACCATACTAACCTGGGATGCTCTAACTTCACTCTCTCTGTTATGGATATTGCATTTTTTAGAAGACAAATGCCCTCTCCTGTCTCCTAACCTTTTCCTCTCATCTCATTCCACAAAAACAAACAAGAGGCAGTGCTATATGTAACAAGCTGCACACAGCCCTTATGAAATTGCATGAAATTGCATACTTTCTGGTTTGCAGTCATCTCAGAAATGAACAGGACATATCAATGATCTGAAATGACTTTATGAATCCATTGACTGCAGAAGATAGTAGTAGTTCAAAAGAATCTCCAATATTTGATCTGCTCATTCAAATGTGTCCAATAAAAAGGTTCATGAGGCACAGGCTCCACTTGCCCAAGGCACAAGCTAAACTTGCCCCTAGCAAATTACATGGCAAAAATCCTATCAGTACCACTGGGAAGCTTGTTAATCTTATTCTCTCTCCCTCACAAAGTACACCTGGCAGGTCCATACCATGGCACATACATGCAGGTTAAAGTATTTCAGCCACAAGATTGTCTCACCATGTGTTCCCACAGCCAGCAAGCTCAATGATGTGTTATGCCACACAGTCACTAGATCAAGAGTCCTGGCCAAAACTTGCAAAAACATTCCCGGAACCATGTGAATCTGATCTGTGGTTTTGTTCCACATAATATACAGATCTACAGGGAAAAAAAAAGAAACAAAACAAACCAAAATGCCTCTAACAAAAGACTGAGGATTTGAAGATGTCATCCTGAAACCGGCTGCCTAAGAATTTCACACCTCGGGAAGCCAGTGTGGAACGTGCATTATGGTCCCTGTGGCTTGTGAAGGGAACTAAAGGAAGGGCTGAAACATGGAGACCCATACCAATGTGAGCTGGGAGTAAACCAGCCAGGGCTGTGTGTGTTACAGCTTGGATTGCCATAAGAATATGCCCGAATCACTCGTGCCATTTTAGCATAAGGATATCAGAAACACACTTGATGCAGGCAGTAACTGGTGCTGCTCCCCCAAGTTCATTTGCTCACACAGTGACTCCAAGCCTGTGGCAGGGACACAATGGCCACAGACGGCTGAAATTTCTGCTGAGCTGCAGATATTCTCATCTGAGGGATATCACATTACTTTGGTGCTTTCCATTTTCATGTTCAAAGCCCTGCATACCTGTGCTCTGACCCCTACTTAAGTCCAGTGTCTTATCATATTCCCTCTCCATCCTCCGCTGAGGCTATTCTAATAAACTAAACTAAACTAAACTAATTCACTTGTACTCTGTGCTTCATGAAGAGCATTTCTTTGTTACGAGTCAATATTTGGGCCCCTGCTTTTACAAAAAGGATGTTTTTCCTGGTGTGAAATTTGGCTGGTGTTATTAAAATAAAGTGCAGCGTATTGTGCAAAGTGCAGTGTGTTGTTCTTGTCCTTACTGTGCTAATTACAATATAACACATTTTCCCAGGATCAATATGGTCACCAGCCATCCTAGAGCTGGCTAGACACTAGCACATCACTCACCTTTGTTTTGCTGCTCCCAAAGAAGTTGTCATGATGCCTGTTTTCCTCAGCATTGCAAATGTCACATAGGACAACCAA
This sequence comes from Psilopsiagon aurifrons, assembly GCA_025447955.1. Taxonomy (NCBI): domain Eukaryota; kingdom Metazoa; phylum Chordata; class Aves; order Psittaciformes; family Psittacidae; genus Psilopsiagon; species Psilopsiagon aurifrons. The sequence continues at coordinate 32,939 of JAOEHY010035169.1, read as the reverse complement.
ACCTATCCATTTTTACTTTTTCAGGACAGGACCTTCTTTATTTCCCTTTCATTCCCCCTTTCCCAGGTGAGGCAAAGATAAGTGCCAAGGGTTAGTGCATTGCAAAGTGGACATTCCCATCATGTAACCATACAAAAGAGTAGCATCTCCTCTCTGTATAACTGTCTGTAGAGGACATGCCCCCAGCCCCTCATTTTTTCTTTAGAAGAGTACCCATGAAGGTCTCCCTGCTTCTGTCGCATTACTTTTATTGCTGTGTGTCTGAATAAGCAGGGTTGTTCATCTCCTACCTCATACACAAAAATTGTCTTCATATGCCTGGGTAAGAGAGGCTCCAGAACAACTTTTAATATTTCACATATATTCCCTCAACAACTGGCTTTGTTTACTGAAACATCTGTAACCTGGGGCCTGATGACCCAATGCAGGACAGGAACAACTACTGCTTAACTCAAACAGTTCAGTTACCACCTGACTTTACCTTCCACATTTCTGACCTCCTCCTCTCTGTCTCGCTTTTCCTCTGACACAAATCCATCTGTCATTTGGGGTTCTCAATCTTCAGCAGCCCCTGGGCTCACCCCAAGCCTTTCAGAAATGCACAGCCACTTCAGGCAAGCAGTACTTACACATCACATACTGTTCTTTACTTCTTCCCTTCTTAGTCTTCCCAGAAAGCAGATATACAGTCAATTTGCTTTGCAGCGTGCTTATATGGGTTTTTATTTAGAATATGCAGTGTTTTTTGCTCTTGTTAGAACAGTTCAAAGAAATGAGCTTTTGCTTGGACTAGAAAGTCATGCTGCAAACAACTAGGGAAAATTTTGGTCCCAAAAAATATGTCCTGCAGCTATAAAGGGGAAGTAAACATATCAGACAGAAAAGGACTGGAAATAGCAGAGTGGAGCAGCTGCATGCATTGCATTAAAAAGTCTTTATCTTCTGGCTTACTTGGAGTTGTATTTTACATTGTGAATTTATTATTTTTTGGCTTAATAAATATGAATTCTCACATTCTTCCAAAGTTATACCTAAGCCAGATATGCTTCCCACATATCTCTCCATGATCTCCAGTTGTGTTTTTTTAACCTACTATATCAATGATTAATTTCAAAATATAAGAACGAATTAGGCCTTATCATGTGCAAATATTTTACCAGATTTCGTTTACTGAGACAAGATGTACAGACCTCTAAACATGAAAATAAACTTCATTCTCAGTGGAGAATATTGAACGTAACCACATATGAAACATATCCACAAATGAAATGAACAGAAGATAGATGTATCAAGCCATGCCATGATAGGGTTTGAGAAAAAATATCTAAAATCACACTAAAATTTCTGACACATACACAATGAACAGAAAAAACAGCATTTCCCACTGCTTTTGGGAGATGCCTTGTACTCTTACAGTTAAGATTTTTGTTTCCTCTCCCACATTCCAATATAGAATCATAGAATCATAGAATAGTTAGGGTTGGAAAGGACCTTAAGATCATCGAATTCCAACACCCCCTGCCATGGGCAGGGACACCTCCCGCTAAACCACGTCACCCAAGGCTATGTCCAACCTGGCCTTGAACACCACCAGCGATGGAGCATTCCCAGCTTCCCTGGGCAACCCATTCCAGTGCCTCACCACCCTTACAGTAAAGAATTT
>JAOEHY010035169.1:0-31176 GCA_025447955.1 Psilopsiagon aurifrons | reverse complement strand
TGAACAGCCCCAACTTTCTCATCCTATCTTCATACAGGAGATGCTCCAGTCCCATGATCATCCTCGTGGCCCTCCTCTGAACTTGGTCCAACAGTTCCATGTCCTTTTTATGTTGAGGACACCAGAACCGCACACAATACTCCAATTGAGGTCTCACAAGAACAGAGTAGAGGGGCAGGATCACCTCCCTCGACCTGCTAGTCATGCTCCTTTTGATGCAGCCCAGGATGCAGTTGGCTTTCTGGGCTGCAAGAGCTCACTGCCAGCTCATGTTCATTTTTCCATCGACCAACACTCCTAAGTCCTTCTCCGCAGGGCTGCTCTGAATCTCTTATACTGTAGGACAGAAATGGACAAGACACATCCCCCCTCCCCATCCATTCCCCCTAATTCAGAGGCTTTACACTTTGCAGTGTGTTGCCAACATTTGCATACGAAAGGGCTCCATGCTGTCTTGAATCCATCTCGTACAAACCTTGTAGGTCAGCAATGATGTGAGTCGTGTGCCTGTACAAGGAAGAGGAAAGGGAGCTCATCCCAATGCTTCCTCTTGCACAAACCTCGCCCATCAAGCCAATCTTTCTCCCAGATATGACCTATCCAAGACAGGGACCATGCCAGGGAAATCCCAGAGCCTCTATAACATGTCTTGGCAGTGACAAGGGAAGGGAAGGGAGCGAGGGAAGGTTGGGGAGACTGGGCACACCAGGACCCTCATGGTTCTTTTTGTGCTGCTATGAAAAATACAGTTAATGACAATATTATTTTTCTCAAGTCAAAATCCTGCTCAGCAGAAATACTTTTGACACACTCCTTGTCTAATTGTATAATTGTTACCAGAATTTATTTTTAAAGTTAGACACAATTTTTCCTACAAGACCAAATATGTTTGAAATCACCTTGAAGTTGTTTAATGTAACTAGCTTTCAGATTATTTCTGTGTGTTAAAAACGTACTGTGAAGAGGTAGAAACCTGAGAACACACTGAAGTGCAGAGTGGGCTTGAAGAATTGAATGTAGTCAGAGAGGATTATGGATTACCAAAAGGAAAAGTCTGCAGATCTGGGAACCAGTTTACCGATTCTTGTCAACTGAAATGAGATCTATTTTCCTGGGGTTTTTTCTTTCTTTTTTTTTTAAACTCCCTAGAAAGGAATTCTGATTCTGAACTATTTGTAGAAGAGGGTCATTCAGGGAAAGATGATGAAGTGGGTGTCTCAAAAGCTGTGCTATTTTATAAATAAGACCATTAGAATTCTCTGGAAAAAAAAAATTACAGAATTACTAAAATGCAGAATCACCCATATAGAGAAACAGGAAAGCCCTTTCCAAAACCTGATCTGACCAGCCAGGTTGTTTGCCAAGGGTTGACTTACAACTGCCACACAAGGTTCATTTTAATTACATTGTCCAGACCAGCCTCAGAAATCCCCCTTTCTCATTCGTTTATCTGAGAGAGTGCCACATGAATTGGCTGATCACTGTTTTCCTCAGCCATTTCCAGCAGACCCATGGGAAGAAAGAGGAAAACTGTCAATGCCTCACTCCTGGAAAGAAAAAAAGACAGATGTGAAGGCGAAGGCATGAAGTTAGCTGGATGCCCCTTGAAGAGGAGATGACAGAAAAGGGGAGAAATGCACCTGGGACTGATGTGCCGCTCCAGGGTGGTAGAAGGAGAGTGGAGAGGAGGACAGGCATCTCTGCTCCTCCATCATGGCCAGCTGCCATTTCTCTTTCTCTCCATCTACAGGAGGGACTGGGGGCTGCGAGACAGCTCAGAGGGAGCCAGGCTTGTGTACTGCCCCGAGAGCAGCTCTCATCCTGATTGCACTAGCGTGATTGCAGCTCTGCTCCTTCATTCTGCTGCTGCTCCAAACTATAAGCAGGAATGCTTTTTCACATATTTTGTGCCTTGTGTTTTGAGTTCACAATAACAACTCAGACATCTAGAATGCAGCACATTTCTGTTACCCATTGAAGGACAGACTCCCAGTGAGGGCTGAGGAGTTAGCATAGGGCCACGTGGTGTTGGGCCTTCCAGGCTCTGGCAGTGTTCACTTGGAAGAGAGATGGATGTTAACACTTTTTCACTTTTAAAGAGGTAGGAGCACATGGTTGGCAACTGCAGGAGAACAAGAGAAGCTGTCAGGAATGGCTCAAGTATCCCATTCCAATGGTTTCGGTTTCTCTAAGTCCATCTGCTTAAACTGATAAGTGCAACTGGGGAAGGACTAATTGTCCAGACCAAGCAATTCAGGGGGTTTTCCCCATATTTGTAGTTGGGACCTCAAGCAAAGTCTCATAAATGTCCAGATGAGATGCTCACATTCCTTGTTGCTCACCCTTGGCCGACAAACCAAGCACCTGGGGTCAAAGCACCAGCATTTAGAGGTTACACAGCCCATGAGAGTCTGCATCATCCACAGTTTGATAAGTTGCTGCTATGCCCCCTTGAACCAATTCACCAGCATTTCACTCACTGAACCGGCCCAAGCAGCACACCCTGCAAAGGCAATCTTTTTCTTCAGGCCTGTGTCTGTTTCATAGCATCAGCAACAGTGTAATGCAGAGGGTGGGAAGCAGTCAAGGGTGCATGTAGGACTGAAACCAGCCCCTCTCATGCTGCATCCTCAGAAGACTCTTCCTACCCTCCACCTGCAGAAGCACTGCCTGACCCATGGCTGGGACAGCTTGTCTGCATGGGGGAAAGACATCCTCTTTCCCAGCCCTTGTTTGCAAGCTGAGTTGGGAAGCAAGTCACAGCAGCAGTGCACGGGGTGGGTGGGGAGAGGGATGGGTACATGGCGGCTCCTCCCTGGCATGGCAGCATGGTGCTAACCACAACCCTGCTCCCTCCACTTGCCCATGTGCTGGGGCTGAGCATGCTGCATGCTTCTGTGCGGCATGTGGAGGCTGCCCAGCTCTGCTCAGGCAAATGAGAGGAAGCAGCTTTTCCAGGGGGGTGATCTAATTTATGTGACGCTTACACTGCATTACATGGGAGTAGGTTTGACTTTTTGATTTCCTGATTGTAAATTTTACTCCTGCTGACAGAAAGAGTAATTGCCGTGACCAGAATCAAACTGATTGCTTAAAATGTTGAACCTGCCTTTTTGTGCCACCTATAGAGCACACACATTCCTGAAGGCTGAGGTTTCGAAGGATAGATATGGTATTGGTGTTTACCAGAAGTATCTTAGAAATGCTTTGTAGTGCCAAGGTATATAGAAGGCTCATTTACTGTGTTGGAAGAGTAAAAGCATCAAGGGTGTTTCTGCAGAAATAAATTATATGTATGTTTTTATTTCCTATTCTCTTACATAATCTTGTTATTAGTTTGAAACTCTCCAGGCATTCTGCAGGTGATAAAGAGAGAAGTTATTTCTAGAAAGCTGAGCAGTTCTAATTTCTTCTGGTTTTAAACTAAACATGCCAGCTTAAGCAGAAAGGTGTAACCACACTCCACTTCAGGGACAGGATAGCAGTCAGGCCAACAAATGAAAATAAAGGTCAAAGTAATTTCCATAAGGAGATGCAGCTGAAGGCCACCAATCCGTTCACAGAGACACCCACCACACAGGATCAGAAGGCATAGCAAGGAGGCCTGATGTTGTGAAGGGAAAAACAGTCCCCAGAAGAAACTAGATGAGGGGCTGTTTCTCAGATTGCACTGTGCCTTGCACATCTCTCCTGTGAGTTTAATCACACCCTTTTAAATGTGCTTGCTCCCACACAAAGTCATGTGGGAGTAGGAAGGCAGTCCCATGCTTTCAGCTGCTCCCTGTTGGTCTGGTGCTGGATTAGGGACAGCCACCAACATGGTCTGCTTCCAGCCCTTCCCCATCCAATGACACCACTATTAATATGTACCCTGGTGTAAATCAGCACTGCATACTCCACACATATAATTTGAATTTGCTTAAACTCACTGAAAGATGGAGCCTTTGGGGTTAATCAACTGCTCATGTGAAAAAGGCTATTTTGATTAAGGTTTGGTAGGCTAAGTTCAGCTGAATATTGCTGTACATAGAAAGAAATGGGATAGTAATCCCCTGTGCATTCAAATACTTCATTTTCCTGGGTTCATCCCTTGTCTAGCTGGCCATCCTTCCCCATCCCTTCCCACACTGCACATATTGCACGGATACATCACCACTATAGATGATAAGGAGGAAGACTGTCACGCAGTGGTTTTTCCTTCTAACCTCTTTCCCAGAAACAGTGTCAGCTGAATAAACATTCCTCTCTGCTCAAGAAATGAGGAATGAGCTCACAACGGGGTTGATAAGGGTGGAATCCTCCCTGACACAAACGGACCCTCAGGCAGGAGCAGACCCTTGTCCCTACAGTCCTTCAGCTTTATTCTATCCCTCTCCATGCTGACCTATAGTCATGCAGCAGGAAGAGCCACTGAAAAGCTAATTTCAGCCCTATTTCACCTGGTCCTGGCATCATTTAAAGTTGCCAAAGAGCAGTTCTGATGTATACTAGTGACCTAACCTTACTCAAGTGCTTACGTTACTCAGCTCGCCTTTCTCAAGCACTGTTATCCCGTAGTTACCCTATGCAATATAATTATTATTAAATCACTAGAATTTTTGCAGTGTGTTGGAGTTGTGTCCGTAAGAACATTTAGAAGTAAGAAAAAATCTGGCCAGTACTAAGGAGCTCTGAAAATCCTTCTACTCCGTATTTTAAAGCTCAGCAAAAAAGGCTTAGTCTAAGAATATTTGTGGAATTTCTAATGGAAAAATTGCAGAAGTTTCTGAATAATTTGATATCTAAAATACTCTGTAAAACTTCATAAATAGCTCAGTCTGTGGTCTTGTAAAAAGAGATACAGCATCACTTCACGGGAATGTGTAAACAGAGAACTAAATTCTCCCTTTCTATAGGGAAAACTGAGAAAAGGAAAGGCCTTTGTAAAATATCTTCATGGCTGAGAAAACTGTGGCATTACCACAAGAACTGAGACTAATGAACATGAGCAAGGGGACAGCATGGACAAAAAGTGAGCTGCAGAGACTGGAGATCGCTGCACAGCCACAGCTGTCCAACCTGGGCAGTCCAGGGAGACAGAGGATGCAAAGAGCCTGAGTCTTGCTTGGAAAACATCCTTTGTGCCATCCTCAGTACGAGGCTGAGCACCAGCCTGCATGTGCATTTCGTGAACATGCAGGTCTCAATCCATCAGGACATTCCATCTTCCCTGTTTTCCAGTCCCTCGGAGCAGCCATCTGTGGTGACTAGTTGGCGAGTTGCAAATCGTACTTCCACAAATGCCATTCCCATTACATAGTCTTCATATAATTAATATTCTGCTGTGTTACTCTGAATTGTCCATGCTGTGAAAGCCTTTGGGAGGAGAAGTGTGAAGAGCTGCTCCATCTGCAGGAGTTGGAAGTGCTGGGGCAAAACCCAGCTACCTTTAATCTGAAATGGGCATCTACTGTGTGTTTAAGCCACCGGGCATCTACTGTGTGTTTAAGCCACCTCCACACTGGATGTGGAGTTTGGTTTCACAAGTACAGCACTGAAGTCTATTTCAATTGAAGTACTGCGCAGAACTGTTTTAACAGGCTTCAACTCTGAAGTCCCTAGGCCTAGTTTATTAATTCTTCAGGGACTTATATTGGTGCTACTCAAGGGAACCTAGCCCATAAGAGAAAGGTATGCTAATCTTTTTATTGTTATAGAAAGAAATTAAAATATTATTGCCTCATAACTCTGCATGGTTACATGCAAAAAATGACAATAAAAATGAAGTCATGCTTTTTATAATGTGACTACTTGAATAATTTTATATGAGTGCCTACTATTTGGGATACATTTGAAATACTAAAAAATTCTTAGATGGCTGTTTCAGCATACTGTATTAATCAACTCAGCATAATTGTATGATGGCCGAAAAAGTCAAACTTTTCCTTAAGTTTCCTGACCTTGACCTGAAGAAAATGTTATAACAAAATTTGAGATTGGATTTCTTCAAGACAACAGTTCCTCTTACCTAAACATACCTTTGAAATGGAGAGAAAGAGCTTGCTGATAAATGTTTCAACACCATACTTTATTAAAACAAGTTATTTCTGTTGTTTACTATGTGGTTAGGCCATGATGAAAAGCAGATCTTCACCAATACATTTTTGTGCAAATTCCTTACCTTTTTGTTTACAAAAGAAAGTGAAGTACCTTTCAGTGGTATTTGTCACAGAGCACTAGCAGCCAACAATGCACACTGTCAACTGCTTAAGGTTTCACTTCCTAATTAACTTTCCTAGAAGCAAAAGAACTGTCTGAAAACACAAAGCTCTCACATTCACCCTCCTGCCACTCCATCCTATTCATCTGCGGCCCCATGGCTGTGGCCACCAAGAGCAACAAAGTCCTGAAGGAGGGTCCCCACGGCCCAAAACATCAAGGGGGTAACCTGAGCAGCCTGACTACACAGCAAATGAGTTATCTGCTTTAGCAGGGGCTTTTTTGAAAGATTACGGCTCAAATGCTATTTCACCACAAACTCCTGGATGTTAATGCTTTCCTAAAGCAATGCATTTCTCTCTTTTTTTTTTCTTTGCCTTACATAGATAACTTCCCATTCAAATGTCAAGGTTTCTTTCTAGGCTTGTTGAATGAATGCACTCTCCTGGAGTACAAGTTACCTTTTCTTCTACCCAATGGCGAAAATACTAAACATAGCCAAAATTATTATTGAAGATGTTAAGATCTGCTTAAATGTGATCAACAGAAAAAGCAGTATTCCATGGACCAGCTTACAAGTATTGCCACATTTTCAGTCACAAAACAGTTTTAATTTGAATAGCTCAAAATGCAGAACAGTACAAAAGTAGGAGTGAACACTGCCAATTCCAAACATACTCCCCTATTTCTTCTCATCATTAACCGTGGATGCACTTTTGTGTATCAGGTATACCTATTACAGAATGACTGGTTTACCTGAAAAAAACTTCTGCAATAATTATTAAAGCATAAACCAACTGAAAACTGTTGAACTCAAATATGATTTCACCAACTTTCTACAAACAAGCATTGGCTAAATCTCCTCTGAATAACATGCCCCATCTTTTGCTGTTTTCTGACCCTGGGCTTTTATTACCCTTACCATGACTTAAAATCAACTTTACATGAGTCTCAAAGGCAAAGAAAATCAACATGTTTTGATTCATCTACTATAAGTTTCTTTCTTGTCAGGGTGATTGTAAAATATTAATTGTATTGTACCACGAATGATTGCAGACTGTGAAGCTCTTCTAAATGCAGGCATGCAACGGCTGATTGACCCAACACCCATTCTGGTAGCTAAATTGCAAAACGACAGATTCATCAATTGAACGAGCTGCTGTCAGATAATATCAGCTGGCAGATGTCTCAAAAAGAAATAGTGGACATTTGCAGAGCTCTGTCAGTTAACTTTTTACAGGTCCAACCCCTGTTCTACTGATAGTATTTATTTCACAAATCATTTTAATGGCCATTTTCTGCAGCACACAAAATGCTTAGCCTCGAAGGTAAAAAGTTCAGTGCCAGCCACCTCCCCACTGCAGTGTACAAAGCAGAAAGAGAAGAAAGGCTGACAAAGAGCTACAGAGCCGGGTGTTGAGTGATTTCCCTGCCTCCCGTTGCCACCCAGGTGAGCCGTGACGCCCTGAGGGGGATGGCAGCCAGGCCAATGGCTGCCTGCCCAGTCCCAGCACCATGGTGCTCGGCTGGTGGCCAGGACCAGCCACCGAGCCCTTGGCCTGCAAAGCGGCTCCTCAGAGTTTGCTAACAAACAGCAGGGCTCTTTGGCACACTGAGGAGTGAAGGGCAGCCTTGGCACATGGCTCCACCTGAAGCCAGGCAGCCCTGGTGATGGCAGGTCGTAGCTTCTCTCTCCCTGCAGTGCTCCGAGGGGTGATCAGTGCCTGGGTGATGCTTGGCCACTCATAACACAGCCACCGCATTTACAGTAGAAGAGGCAATGACACTAATAACCACTAATCCTCCCAAAGGCTTTCTGGTCCCTTGCCAGATCAGCTTTAATCACTGTGATTAAAAATGCCTTTCGAGGACTGGGTTACATTACATTGTACAAATGCATCAAACTCTGTCCGCTAATTCCAGGCAGGATAGCTGCTTGTATAGCTGTCTTCTCAGAAGAGAGCCACAACAATCTTAGGAAAACATGACTAGTAAGTAATTGTGCAACAATATGATTTCAGAGAATCACAGAATCACAGAGTCATAGAATGATTTGGATTGGAAGGGACCTTAAAGACTGTCAAGTTCCAACCCCTCTGCCATGGGCTGGGACACCTTCCACTAGATCAGGCTGTTCCAAGCCTCCTCCAACCTGGCCTTGAACACTTCCAGGGATAGGATATTTCCAGTATATTTGTTTCACTTAATAGCCTTGTTTCAAGTTAGCAAACCCACAGATACCATATTTTAATGGTAAATCAGAAAGATTTAGATTCTCAGTGATGTCAAATATGAGGTAGAGATATTGTGCTCTAAGTTCTATTTGTCCAGCAAAATCGTGAACATGTAAACAGCTATAAGCTGCTCAAAGCCAATGCATCAATGCCACTTAACAGCAGCTTCTGGGCTTAGGTACCTCAAGTATCTGGAAATGACCTTGTTTTCCATGTCTGAATCAACAATCCAGACACACAGTGAAGATTAATAATATGATTCCTTTCTATAATAAAACAATATTTATATAAGGAAATATAATAAATGTATTAACAGCAGGAAATCCCATTTTCACTGGGACAAGTCCAGATGTTGCTTCCTTAACTGCGAACTATGAAATGCAAAGTGCAATGGGTACTACTGAAATTGAACTGTCCAAATCAAGTTAATGGAGGCATTTCCTATTCTGAGATTTCAGAAACAAGACATCTGTTAGGATAAAGAGGAAAAACTACAGAAGTGAAAAGCCTGCCAGGTAGTGCACTGGACAAACATTATATACTTTCTGCCCAAGAACTTCCTTCAGACCATTTTTAAACAAGGCACTTAAAATTTTCAGTACCTGCAGGGTCATATTTTTGAGAGCACATGAGTTATCTGAGAGCAGGCGCAAGGTATGCCTCCTGTCGCGGCAAACAATCTGAGAAATACCCACGAGCCCTGCCCCAGCCGCTGTGCTTAATCTTCTTGGCAAATTGGTGGGATTTTTTCTTTTTTACCAGACTGACTCTCACAGGGGTACTTCTCACATTTGCTCGTATAGCAGTTGTGTGCAGATAATGTCCATGCCATATAACCATTCTCCCTCATGAGCAGCAGGTAGCACTTCACTGCGATGCCAGGATGGAGACACGTTACACCATGTTATGATTCCACAACAAAAAGATTGGTGTAAAGAGGCTGTGCTTGCCAAGCCAGCACACACAGATTATTACTGATTTGTACCAGCTTGCTGGACACCATGCTACATACGGAAAAAGATTATCCTTGCTTGTATGAGCTTATACTTTAAAGAGGCAACCTGGCAGAGGAGGACTGCTGCATGTCTTAAAACACCTTGCTTCACCTCTCTCACCCCACTCAAAACCTGTGTTTTGCAGACTTGTAACTAAACATGGATGGTATAGATATCCCTTTGAAAAATGCCAGGTGTTCAACAAAATGATACAAAGAGCATATTTTTATTGGTTAAACCATGAAATGTTCTGATGTGTAGGCAATACACCTCTGTTGGTACAGAAGAGCTGCAGCCTTGGAGCCTCACACCCATTTTCTTCTCTGAAGATCAGGCTACAGCTCTCCTGTGTATCTCCTCAAAGGCCCCTTCTTCCAGGCTGCAGCTAGACAAAGAGAATTTCTATTTAGTGTGATATTGAGTTCCAGATGAAATCTGAAATGCACATTTGGAATTTTCAACATTTTTTCAGTGAGAGAAAAATCAAAACATTTCTATCTGAAATGAAACAGAGCAGCTGACCATGAAAAGTGCTGGAGCACGCAAGGAGTGACACAGCCTCAGCACGCCTTGGGAGCAGGGTCAAGACACAGACTCAAGTAGATCCCAGATTACCAACCGGCAGGCACCCTTGGCATGTACCTCAGCAATCCCTTGCACTTCCATCCCATCCTGACAGAGGCAGACAGGCAGGAGCACCACAGTGCTCTTACCATCTGCCTCTTGACTGCTGCTGGGCATTACTGTTCTCTTGCTTTCTTCCTGTTACATACTGTGGCTTTTGAGCTATTTTAGGTTTTTGGACTTGTATTTCCTAGGGGGTGCTGGAGACACAGAGAGTGGGTGAGTACAACCAGATGCTTGTATGGGCTTTTCAAGACATAGCCATTACTGCTTGGGTTTTGCACTGGCAGGAGGAAGGGAAACCAAACCCAAATATTCTGTTATTGTTGTAAACTCCTTGAATTCTCCCACTTTCAATACTTCTAAAATTAGGGCCATGCACCATTGCCTCACTATATCCTTTTCACTCTGCTCTTTATAGATATTCTATATGAGGCTAGTCTACGGTTTCTGTCATCATTAGAGGATTTCATGACAAATGGGCTATAAGACTGAACCTTTAATCCTTCCTATTCATGCAAGCGTAGAGACCTCAGGAAGCACCCGCATCATATTCTCATGGACAAGATTTTCCCAGCATGAATCCCTTTCCCCTGAAGATATTCAACATCCACCTCACCAACAGCAGCTTTCTGAAGGAATGTCCCTATATCTCCTCCATGTGAATCTTCACACTAATGAAGTGATTATAGGTAACAAATGCTTCATTTCATAGGGCAAGATTCCTAGATGCAAAGAAGTCAAATAGCAAAATTCCTGTTGCCATTAGGCCATGCTGAACAGATCATACAGTCCAAAGGTTACACATGGAAACACTGTCAGTGCACCCCTGTTTAAAATATAATATACATCTTGGGGTTATTATTCTTATCGTTTTTTAGTCCATAATAAAATGAAATCCTAAATCTCATCTTTGCTAGAAAGCATTTTAATGAACCTAAGACTCTTCACATCGTATTCCTTGAGAGCAGAAAGGTGAGACTTGATTCTCAGATAAAATGCTCATTAGATGGAGAAAAATAAAATATCAACCATGAATTTCACAGGTAAGAAACTAAAAAGTAAACACAGTTAGGATTATATTTAGGAAAAAGTCAAGTTTGTTCTGGTAACAAATGCATGGTCAAGATCCTTAAGCACTCTATGTAATCAGACATAATAATGTGACAAAATAATTATGTAATTACAATGGAATGATTTTACTTGCTAGGTTCCAGATTAGATTAAAGTACTTTTTAAAGACACTTTATGCATTTTTCAACTACTGGTGCTCCTAAAGATAGTGCTCCATGGATACTTTAACTGTAAAAATTCTCATTTTAAACCTTTTTTGCTTAATTTCATTCTTACAAGCAGGTTTACTACCATGTTAAAGGCATGCAGAACTTCCAGACATGGACAAATGTTGATGCAGCTTTGAATTAGATTGGTCGCACTTGGAAAGAGTGAGTGGCTGGAGCTTGTTAGTAGTTCTGACCTTTATTATTGTCTATGGAATGTGTGATAGGATGGAGAGCCCTGAATCTCTGCATCTGAAGTTTTGACTGTGCTCCTGCATCATTTCTCTGAATGCAGTGTGATCTTATGAGCCAAGCAAGAGAAGTCTCTAGCAGTGTCTCTTCCAAAGGTACTATATATGATTATCTCCAGATGAGAGGCTGTGAACGGTAGAGTCACCTCCTAAGACCTAACAATTCTATACCTTCAGTCGTCATTACCCGCACACTGTTCCACCGGCAACAGAATTAATGACCCTGGTTTTCCACTGCCTTGCATCCTTTATCCCTATTTATCTTTCCTCCCCACCAAAATAATCTCAACATCCCTCTCTGCCTTGGGAGACAACCCAGGGAGCAAGAAACATCAGGGGCTTAAGATCTGGGCAGGCTGCACATGCCATTTAGGCAGCCCAGGTTTTCTAGGCTTTCCTGGAGCAGAAGCATCGATCTGAGACATTCATCTCAAATGAAATGCCTTTACAAAACTTGCAGGAAGCTTCTATTTCTCCTAAATCTGGTTTATTTGGCTAAAGGAAACTGAAGAAGTTAAGCATTCAACAGCCAAGAAACACAAAAATCAAGTTTGCCTACATAACTAATATTTGCCTAGCATTTTACTGGTTTTTATTAGATACGGATATTTCACCACAGGATCCCTATCAATTCACTGGGCAAATATGTTTCACAAATGGATCCAAATTATGGAAGGAAGGCTGTTACGTGTAGGACTTCTCATTCCTTCCTCGAAGACATTAAAAAACGAACAAGGCAGGAGACTGCAGAAGGAGAACAGAGAAGTTCATGCCTGCCTGCAGTTTCTGAAAACTTGGATATCAGGTCAAAACAAAGACTTCATTTGCTGAAAGCCTGGCAGAAGATCTTAGTGCTTGACCCCCAAGCATTCCCAGATACAAGTCCCCAGAATCTAAGTCCATTTAATGTTATATACTCTGCAGACCTCTGCCCTCTCAGAAAGGGTGACCAATATAAATAATCACTTCTGGTCTCAGTTCCTAAATACTTTATCAGCTCACCTCTACAGGTGGGTTAATATCCCCTTCATATCACAAAATCCACTGGTTTGATGATACAGTGATTAAATGAATCCATATCACACCCATTACCATCCCTAGAAAACAAATCTACATTAATGAACCTGCCTGTCCACAGAACTGGGGTTGAATGGGATGCAGTAAATTAGGTGTGTGACACACTCACTGAGTACAGAAGGGATGTATTTAATTAAGTAATTAAGAATTTATACTTATTGCCTGCACAGAAAGAAGGGTGGAAAATGGATCATTTGAGCAAGTAATTTGTATCTGTATATGGAAAAAAGGGCACCAAATGAAATCTATGTGACCTTAGCATTTGCATATAATAGTGGCTATTCAGCGCTTCATTTTGCAGTCTTGATGTTGCAGAATGAATTGTTTGAAACCTGTGAAACTAGAAGTGAAAAAACTCACTGAAAAAATGCCCAGCACTCTCATGTCATGAAACAAAGGCATACTTCCAGTCCTGATATCAAGGCCTGGTGGGACTGGTGGGAATTAAGGTTGTTTGGTTGTTTTAGGGTTCTTTTTCCCAAAATGTCAAAAATATAAACCAGGAAATATTTTAATGAATTGATTTCTTACAGCTCTAAACATCTGTTAAGACCTTTCCCAAAACAATACTTCGCCTGCATTATGCAAGCAATCTTCATTTGGGTGAAAAAAGAACATGAAAAAGTTGACAAAGTTTAGCAGAATTTTCTGAGAAAAAGACTGAAAATACATAGCATCAGCAAAATTGCTTGAAATAGCATTTAAATACAACAGTGCATAAAAATATAGTCATAAATTATTTCTTCAAATGTATCCTGTGCAAAATATCATCTTGCACAATGTGTTACAGTTGAACTGTAGAGGAAGTGTCTTTTTTAAGCAAGAGCATTTAACAGACTTAAATGCTAAACTTGTCCAAGGATCACATCTTCAACTGTGGATCCAGCTTACATCTAATTTTAGCCTAGAAACGGGTTGGAAGATTTGCTTGTGAAATGCCAGAAATCTTAGTGTGCAGTGTGGTAAGTTGCTAAGGACTGGCTGTACCTTTCATATAAACCCAGAGATTTAATCCCTTCAGAGCAAATCTTAGTCTTAAAAATGTCATCATGCTTTGGCCTTACAGCATGCTTTATCATTACTATTATTTATAGATTCTTACATATACAAACTCAGTTAGCAGAAAAGGACTCTCAGTACCATAAACTAGATGAGTATAGAAAGAGGCAGAACCACTAATTCCCAAGGTTACCATCTAATTGTATTTCTATTTAAAATCATTACACGTGGACATTCTTTTATTTTACTTCGTATTGTTAATTAATGCTTCCCTGATCAAATTTGCTTGCTTTAAAGCTTCTTGATTATTAAATGGTGCTTGCTAGTTCAAACTAATAAGAAAAGAAATAATGTTTAGTTGTGAGGCAGAGATTAAAGGGCTTCAACATGCTCACTGTTAACAGGAAGTAAAGAAAATACATTTCTTCATCAAATCATTTTCACAAAGTCTCATATATTTCATCAAAAATGGCCATTAGTGTTATTTCAAAGACGTGCCTGTGGTTTCTGCTAACTACTTATTACACAACCATCATTTTATAATATAAACCAATGACTTGGTGATAAAGTACACCAGTTGGAAACATAAACAGATGCATTATGGATAACTTAAGTACTGCTTTCTCTTCTACAAACTCATTCTATGTCACTTAAAAGGAAAAATCAAAGGAACCCTATGTTTAATAATATTTAGATATTCAGGATATGCCTAAACTTAGCAAATTAAAGTAGTCCCAATACTGAATACAGAATACTGAATTCCAGGTTCAGAAATCAAATGAGATGGAAAATGCTTATGATCCCTTGATAAGCATAGCTAAGAATGAATTGGCATATGGAGGAGAAAGAAAAGCCAAAAACAGCAAGAGTTTTGCTGTGCAGGGCTTTTGTGATGACTTTGTGGCTCTACTTCCCAGATTTATGTTTCCAGTTTTTGAAAATCAGACAAGCAAAGAAGTACATGGAAACCATTTTGAAAAGCCAAATTCTTCTGCAGAACTATCTGTATGTTTTTATAACTATCCTGTGGCAATGCAGACCCAATCCTAAAATGCATATACAAACATGTAACCTCACCTGCAATTTAATGCTCTTGTCCCTAGCAGCGCCTTCAAGGAAAGTAACACTCCAGCTGTGCAGCAGAGTTTGCCCATTTGCTGGTAGGGACCAGCATGTATCTCGTATTCCGGCTACTTTAAAAAGAGTTCAGACGGTCACCGCTGCATCCTTTAAAAGAAACCTCAAAAAATTTATCATCCTTCATCTTGTAGCAAAGGATGAGTTGATTGAACTGCTCACAGAAGGGCTTTTCAACACACTGTCTCATTTTTTAAAAGGAAAAACCCTAGAAACCAGCAGAGTAATTTCCATTTCTCTGAAGTCTCCATTAGCTGTCTTAAAAATTGCCCCTTTATATATAACAGAACAGCACCCTTCTCGTGAGTCATTTCCCAATGGAGGAAAGGCTTCCTTTAGCAAGACTTTCAACATGGTCTCCTACAGTATCCTTATGTCCAAGGTGAATCTTTACAGTCCTGATGGCGGGACTACAAACTGGAGGAAAAACTGGCTTGGGTAGTGTTTACTGGGTAGTAGCTTATATAGTGGCTGGTGAGAAGAGTTGCTCCCCAAGGTTCTATTCCTGGACATGCTGGAAAGAATAGAGACAACAGGAATAAACTGGAACAAAAGGCATTAAACCTGGAAATACAGAGAGGAAAAATCACCCTCAGACAATTTACCATCATAATAGGTTGCCCACAGAGGCTGTATGAAAGCATCCTTAGAGATTTTCAAGCCCAATTGGGTAAAGCCCTCAGTAACATTTCCTGACCCCATACTGGACCCCATTTAGAGCAGGACATTGGACTAGGGACTTCCTGAGATCACTCCCAGCCTCAGTTATTTTACAGTTCTAAAAGAGAAACAGTGGTGTCAACCAGAGTCATAAATAGTTACAAGCTGTTATTCTACCTTAGTCAAGTAAGACCTGAAATTTTGATGCTGTATTGGGAGATGTGATCAAATCACAAGTTCCCCAAAACCCATCAGGGGATCCTGGTCAAACCTGTTGTCCAGAGACTGCTGTAATTTCTGCAGTTCTTTCCAAGTACTTGCAACTACCTATTAAAACCATTTGTGTTCTAACTGATCAAGGTCTGTCTTTGGCCAGGCGCTTAGAAAGCAAAACCTGCTATACCTGGCTATGACCATGCAGTCCTGCAGCAAGAGCTGCAAAGCACCTCACAGACCATGGCACCAGCCTGATATACAGATTGGGGAAGTGAAATGGAAAAATATCCCAAAACAATCCCAGAAGTTATCCAGGCCTCGAGCAAACAAGAAATTACATTAACCAGCAAAATTTATATGGATCACTGTTACAGGGAGAGAAAAACTGCTGAAATAAAGACTCATACACCTTTGATTGAACCACCAGTAAAGTAATACTTCATAGGCTTCTGAGGTGTCCCAAGCTTACAAAACAGTTAACAGAAGCCCAAATGAACAAGAATCTTTCTGCTAATCTAATGTTCATAGTTTACTCAATTTCTACTTTTTATTGCTTTCCTTCAATCTATTAGGATTTTTATGTTATAAACAGTTTGTATTGTCTCTTCACGATGCTAGGGCCATTTAGCATCAACACAACTCCAAGACAAAGGAAGTCCCAAATTCGTTTTGCATGGAATTATGATATTTACTTCTTCATCATTTTTTACAGAAACTAACAAACAAACAAACAAAAAATCATGGAATTTAAATAAATTACCAAACACTGAAAGAGCATGAGAGTGCATCAGTAAAATACGCCTGTATAATTCTTAAATCAAAGAAGGAAAAAAGGAAACAATGGCTAAATTTAAACTCTTAACATTAATTGCTTAATGAAGAGCAACAAGAGTCTGCGTAATAAGGTCATTTTATATTAAGAACAAACAGTGCCCTCTGTGGTTTAAAAGAAAATGTGGTGGTTACTTCTGCATTGTATTTTTAAGCACAGAAGCTAAGAGCACCCAAAATTGCCCTATTTAGTATAATCACTTAGCTCGATGAAAATCCTCAGTCATTTTAGTATGCTTGCCTCAGGAATGCAGACTACAAGTAGCAAACAGAAAGTAATCCACAAATAGCTTTAGAATCCTGTTTGAAAAATTGGTCTGTGAGCTATGCAGGTCTAAAAGCCAAGTGAGTACATTATGATCCAAAAAAGTGAACGATTTTTTTAAATGATTTATGTAAACTAGGAAAGAAAAACTCACTTTAAAACAAACTCGAGTATGTATTGTTGATATGATCACATTTTAGAATACACTAAGTGTTCCAAATGGCCCTTAGATCAATTTTGGGAAGTAAACAAAGCTCAGCTTTCAATGAGATTTAGGTTTTAAAACACAAGAAATTAGGTATAGGTTAATTCAAACATTCATTAAATCCAGACTGCCATGAGTTATATTCCATGGTCTAAAGTGATGACTAAGGCAGATAACAGTCATGCTTATGCAATCTGTTACAGATAATATGTTAAGTAAAATAATTTGCACAAACTCGAAAATAAAGGATCTTTCCAGTTAACAAAAGAGCCAAAATTAAAACATAATTTAAAGCATGCATTTTGCTCTATATTTGAAATCAGAGAGTGTGTCCACATTTCACACACACACAGAGGCATGCACATACACACACACATTATTCTAATAGATGCCAGATGGGAAATGTACTTGACATCCAGTTTACTTTTGGTGATATGAATGCTGTGGCCTCTCCCTCATGTTCGCATGGTATTGAGCAGCCTCCAGTGACTGCTATGCAGCTCAGCCCCAGACCTGGGCCTGTAGCACTGTGGTCCCGGGACCTGAGGTAACACACTTGGCCATGGAGAAGCAGCACTTCATGGGACACGTTCTGGGGGCACCTGTAGGACCTTAGACAAAATCAGTTCCTGTTCCCTGCAAGTAGAGAGGTGGGAGAACACAACCCAGGGAACTTCGCTGAGATGCAGACCTCAGACTCCTCTTTGGGAAGGGAGCCTTTAGGGAATAGGAATGTTGTTGTGCATTTCCTGTGACGCCTGCTTCTCCTGGTCCTCTAGCTGACCATTGCCTCCCCTGTCCATGGTTTGGACAACAGGAGTGGGGATCAGCTCTGCAGATCAAAAGCAGGGGTGATGGTGAACAGCTGAGCCCCAAAGTGCAGTCCAAACCATGCAGGTGTCCCCCACTGTGCAAGGCGCTATGATTTTTTGCCCTTAGTAGCATCTGGAAATGTCTTCCTTCATGGCAATTTATAGCAACTCATGTTTACGCTCCTGCAAGTTCCATGCTGTGCACCAAGACCTCCCTGGACACTGCCAAACTGAAAGATGCTGGCTGGCACCCAAAGGCTTTACAGTCCAAGCACAGGTGAGAGTAGATGGAGGGGGGGTCCTTTGGGTACAGAGCATTTCAGTATATCAAGCCCCATCTGCTGCCAAAATTTTCATATGCAATGTCTAACCTGCTTTTGGGGGAGACAGAGGGAAAACCATAACTCTCAGCAGCCCTGTTTCAATGGTTAGTCATCTGAAGCATCAGTGTCTTGCTTTCACAGGCACGAGGATGAGATCTGCTGAAGCAGCTGGAGGAATAGCAAAGCAGGTTTATAATACAATAAAGCTATTACCATACTTCATTCATGGCTGTTTGTAAAAGGCTCTGAGGATGTAAAGAATAATATAAGCACTGAGTGATATTATTAGTGTTTCAAAAGCTACTTTGGCTTTTAGGTTTGATATTTACAGCATGCAGAAAGTCATCTCCCAGTACTCCTTCCTGCAGCTGGAAAGCCATCAGTGGGCAGAGAGTGAAAAATGAACTCGCAAGTATCTATCAAAACACTTACATTAATTTAGAATATTTGCATTTGTAAAGTATTACAGTGTAAAGTATTATTAGAGTTAGCTGGATGTCTGAGATGGATATGGGAAGATGAAAAAATGAAATATTTATTTTACTACCCTGGGTGTCACTTTTGTTATGCTATCTGGGTGTAAAGTGCTTTTCTGGCTGGGTCCTTCTATAAACTCAGCATCGCAGGGCACAGCATAGGCCTGTCTAAATAATCGCCAAAGGCTCTTTCACTTTGGCGATTACTGTTGATATAGGTGCACACATATGGAACCTCCTGCTGTACTGTCTGAGCATTCTTTATCCTCTAGCATGAAACTTTGGCATCTCTATCTTGTGGCACCTGGGAGCATTTCCCAATTCCTTAGAAGTGCCTGAAGAGCCCAGGGAAAACATTTCTAAGCTACTATTGTGGTTTTGTTGCAAGGAGCTGGTTCTGCAGTTCAGGTCTTTTCAGTATTCCCTTCCCTTTTACCAACAGGCAGCTAATTTCAGTGGAAAGTCTGGAGGTTCAAACTAAATTAACATTTACGGAAAAGGGAAACTTTAATGATGAAAGAAAGCATTAGAAAAAGAGGTCAGGCAAGTAGGCACTCTATCAAAACAAAGCAAGACAGTAAATATATAAAACACAAAATATACAGATAAAAAGAAACCACTCTGAGCTG
This sequence comes from Psilopsiagon aurifrons, assembly GCA_025447955.1. Classification (NCBI taxonomy): domain Eukaryota; kingdom Metazoa; phylum Chordata; class Aves; order Psittaciformes; family Psittacidae; genus Psilopsiagon; species Psilopsiagon aurifrons. Next base: position 11,964 of record JAOEHY010035169.1, on the reverse strand, counting down.
TTGCAACAGGGTCTCAAGGGAGCTGTGGGCAAATCGTTTCCTGTCTCCACTTTCACCCATGGCTGCATGTCTTGCCAAGAACTCATCTCCTGGGGTGCCAGAATGACTCCCAGGATGCTTGTTTGTTATTTTGGACTTTTAAGAGATAAAAAAAGTTGGATAAGTAATATGGTATTAGTAACCCTGTTAGATACTCATGGTGGGAATTAAAGCAGCACTCTGCCTTGTGACATGAACGAAGAAGACACCAGAGCAAGAATGAGAACTACCTGTCCCACTGGGATTACACCTAGATGGGATCAGACATGCACTGGACTAGCACACTTTCCAGATTTTCTCTGGACAACAGAGGACTAGCAAAATGTGGGAAGCATGGGGCTATTTGAAGCTTCACAGCATACTCTGGTGGTCACTGACACTCAGCATAACCTCAGCTGACCTAAAACCTTTCATCCAGTCTCCAGCTCAGAACAGATATATTCTTTGTCTCTCCAGATTCCTTAGCTTTTCATCCTCTTCCCCAATTTCTTCCCTATCAGTCCCAGCCTCCCAGGCACCATTACAAACTCAGCTCTTCATCCAGGAGATTAATTCATTTATTACACCAGTGCAGTTTTTTATGTCCTTTTGATTTGATCTTCTCTGTAAAAATAATACATAAATTTTCCCTAAGATAAGTATTTGAATCAGACCACATCTTCTTTTGAAAATTCTAATTGTAGAGCATCCATTGAAGAAAATGTGTCACATTGATGTACCATAGCTCAAATGGTTAACACCATTCTCTGAAAATATTTGAGTCGTACTTCTACTCCAAAACTGTCAAGCTGCAGTTCACAGTCCTTAGATTGTGTTACATTTGGTTTGTCTCACACCATATCAGAGCTCTAACTCTTAAGCACTGATTAACTGGAGCCTTCATGCTGCGTAACTAACACTTCTAAGAAGCAAGAGTACCATAAGGATTTACCTTACATTCTAACTTTGTATTAAAATAGTGAGCTTGAACCCCATCAATCTTAACAGTATAGGATCTAATCTTTCACCCCTTCTGATCTCTCTGTACCTACCCATGACACCCTCTTTGTACAATGAAGGGTCTGATCATCCTATTTACTTTGCCTGACAGCATCCCTTGGAGAGTTAACTTCTGACAAGTCAGAGCTACCTATCCCAAAGCAAGGCTTATTTTCTGCTTTCCTAGAAGGGTGACATTACCTTTACCAGTGTGCTTGATTCAGAAGACCCATCTTTTTTAGTAGTCACCTATCTTTGTTGCTTACCCCTCAACAATCTCCACATTGGTTGCAAACTTTCTCTGCAATGATTTCCTTTCAGAACCCCAGTTAGAAAAACTGAAGAAGACAGGAGCCAGAACAAAAGATATAAATAAAAGCAGACATTCAGCAGTGGTGATCCATTTATTATATTATGGCATTTAATCCCTCTAGTACACTCCAGGGAGTAAATTATGCCGTTCTTGATCAAAATGTTATACAGTACTAAATCAAACATTTTACAAAACTTGCTGTTCAACCAACTTGCAAGTATATTTAAAAAAAAATAACAACAAGAAACCACCAAAAAAACCAAAACAAGCAAAAACCCTCGCCACAGGTTAGTTTCAGAGATGCTGCCTGAAAATTATGGCTCTGGGATTAATTATATTAACTTTGTTCATTCTTTATTAATTGACACTTTCATCAAGTCTGTGTTTTTATATGATCAGTGCAAAGGTAAGAAGCTTAAAATTTGCTGTGTCCTCTAAACCTTTGCACTGTTCCAAGACTTACTGAAAAGTACCAGTAGTCATCCAAAGAGCTCTTCAGCAAGCTCTTATAAAAGTCTCAGATGTGGATTATCTAGACCTCCCTTCTTAAAATGTCGAGGTTTTGTAGTTGCTGTTTAACAACTTCTGAGAAACTGCTGGACTGAAAAGTATTTCATATCAGGATCAACATGTAATATGACTAATTCATGTGCTCTTCCCTAAATACTTAACAGAAGTATTTGCTTCACACCTCTGTTATTCCCCTATTACAATTGACAGTTCTTCCATTCCTCCTCTCAAAGGCCAATATTCTTTCTGTTCCTATGTTTCTAAACCCATTTCCTACCATCTTCGGCTGTTTTGGACATCAGTTCCTGTAATTTTTACTTTTATTATCAGGTTTTGGGGTTTCTTATTTCTTATTTAAAATCAAGCCTGTTAGTATACTGAACAATGTGTGTTTTAGAGCTTACTCTATCTCCACACAGTAATTTGGTTATAACCTAGTTATGGTCTAATTATGGCATGTAGTTCTGTGATTATTTCTTTTCTATCCACTAAGATTAAATCTGAAGTATTGTTCAGTTCTGCTAAATTGTTTAAAATTAAGTACATCTTGAAAAGTCTACACTATTTTAACACTGACAAAATGGGAGACCCAGCATGTCATTCAAACTGAAACTCCCAGCATCTCTGGGTATTTTCATTCCAGCAAACATTACAGAGAGGCATTAAAAAACCCACTGCTGTGATTTTGTGATTTCTGTTGAAAACTAATTAGAAACATCTCTTGTTTTCTCATAGAAAATCACCTGATGTCATTTTCATGACCTCATGTGAACCACACGAGGAACATGGAAGAGACATACCCAGGCTCTTTCCCATGAGCAGCCACATCACCCAATAACTTGCAGGCTGAGATTTTACTTTCTGTCACTACAAGACATTTCCTTAAACAGTTTAATGGTTTGAATGGATTTTTTCTATGTCATCCCCAGGCTTCTGTAGCCCATTCTGAGAGCTGTGCATCAGAACTGGATGCTGAATCCCCATCAAAGCCATTTTTCTACACAGGAATGTACGATGAGAAGCAACACACACACACTCTTTTTTCAGAGTTTCAGCAGGCCCTAAGGGTAAAACCACCACTCATCCATCCCTTCTGCACTGCGCATCAAGACTGAGCCCAGCCTCAGGCAGCTGTGTCAGCTGGGAGCTCCCATCTGCTGGGACAGTTTCCTATCTGACACTAGTACCTGGGCAAAGGGACATTTCATGCTGTACAGATGCTCCAGGGAAACCTGCCAGCTGCTGGGACCAAAGCAGCCAGTCGAGCCGTCATGCTCCGCTCTCCTTGTTTTCTTCCAGCACCACGTTCTCCAACCAAATCTTCCCTGAAACCAGAGTGCAAACTGCACAGGGGAGGAGCAGGGGAGGAGAAGAGGGGAAGGGAGAGGATGTCCAGTGACTCAGAAAGTGATAACAGCCTGTTTTATGTATCCTGCCATTCCCTTTTCCCTCTTGACTCTTCCTAAATAGGTTACATTCAGGGACTTTTGCATTCCAGGCATATGAGTCCTATGAACAGCCTCCAGTGATGGCAACACAGCCAGATTTATTACCAGGTTTGGAGCACTGGTGTATAGACAATTAAATATTCTTTTTCCACACATTTCTCTATGCCTCGGTTAATTTTAGCTTGACGTTTTGATTGGATGGAAAACGAGCACTCATTCGTTCCCACTTCTACATTGGTTATCAAGAGAATCTAGTTGTCTCATTCCTTACAAGGGTGAGAGGAGGCCTGCTCTCCTCAGAGCTGAAGGCAGCATCCGCTCCTGGTACAAGCCCCAGCTCCGGCCTTCATCCCTCTTCAACCATGCCCAGACTCCTGCCCGTGTTCCACCCTGACACAAGTCCTGCTCACTGAAGACAGCAGCCCACAGGAAAAAGGGTTCATTAAAATCACCCTCTAATTTTCATGTGCATGCATGTAAAACAAAAAGGCTGTCAGGACCTTGTGCAAAGAAGACCACTTTATTTCTAACCTGCCTGTTCCATCTCACACAGAAAGGACTGAGAGACGTTTGATGTGGCCCCAAAACCCTAAGCTGGTACAGCATTGGCTTGGCTGCTTTACTTGTGGGTCCAGTCGTTTTTTGAGTGACCATAAATTTTTGAAAACATGGCAAGAAATGGGAAAATAGATATTTACAGCTTATCATAGGCAATCCAAGGGAACAAATTAAAGGCAATGTTCTATCTAGGGAACTCTTTTCCACTGGATTTCAAAGGCCTGCTGACACGCTTCTCAAAACTGTGCTGAGGAAAGGATTTTTAATAACCAACAGTGTCAGGAAACGTTAATAGTCAGGTTCCTGTCCAGCTCTCCATATTGCATAGTCACACTGGCACACACCACAGTCTGCTATTCTTCATATGTACTTCTAGGCACAAATGAGGGGTTAATAAGAAATGCTCCTTCACTTAATCATAGTGCCTTAAGGGCTCCTGTCGGGAATCACAGCTACCAATACCATGAAGTCATTGTAAAGGGATAAATAAATAAATAAATAAATGCATAGCCGAGAGATGATTTTCAGTTTGGCTCCAATTTTAATCAGGATAATAACACCCAAAAGCAGCATGGCAGTGCTTTTCCTTTCATTTTGTGCCATGTTCAAGTGATGTTGTTTCACAGCTTTAATAGTCCTGTCAGCATTCATCAGCAAATCAAGACAGCCTCCAGAATACCGCCATAAAAACACAGTGGATTTTTAATTAGAACAGGGCAGCCTTTAGCACACCAAATACATGTTAAATTGATATTTTTCACTACAAGCTCAAGATTACCCAGTTTCAGCTGTTTCCAAATGAAGCAAATCAAGCTTAATGTGGGCTCAGCTGAACAAATGTATTTTCTTAGGTTTACGGCAGCTTTTAACTTTTAATACCATGTCTTTTTTTTTCACCCTTTTTTAAGATGATGTTATGGTAGGAAAATGTTACACTTGCCTATGTGAGATTTACAGATGACCTTTTTACTGGACAAAAGTTCTGTGGGACAAGGGACAGAATATAAATCCCAGACTCTGCTTCATCAAAAGCTGATAAATAAGTGAGGAAGATTAAGAGTGTAGTTTAATGAGCCAGTATGTTTTCCATTACAGATGTAATTATTTGCCAAAAACTGTCCTTTCCACATTCATTTTGTTTCAAAAAACAATGACTCCTTCATAAACCTGTGTAATAGGTTTTCCGGATGCACCAGTTTTTAGGGGATCAGTGGTTTGTGGTCTTGATGTGGATCAGAAGAAGTCAAAGTCATTTGTTGCTTTTCCTGAAATCTTAAGTACCACAAGCTGCTGGATCGTTTCTTCTTAGTATCTGGGAATTATTAGTGTACTCAGGATTCCCATCCAGTCCCATTTTACTGTAACAAAAAACACAGGGAAAAAAGTGACTTTTGTTACATCTGTGTTAATTTCCCATAAATTATGCTGAGCATATTCCCTTGTCATTTTTCTACTTAGCACGTCAGTACTTAGAAGGCGTGACCACAGGAAGAAGAAATGTTTTCAAAGATTAGCTCAAGTTAGTGGAAGGGGGGAAGTTAAGTCAGTGTTGGTACCCACCTCCTGCTGATCCACATTGCTACTGCAGCAGCAAGTTGGACTCCCTGAAATCAGACTACATGCACTTCAGTTGTTCTTTGCCCTAAAGAGTAGGAGGAAGGACTGGTGGGGACTGCAGCCTGATTCCAGGAGAAAGCAACTTCAGACAATTCTAACCCAGCAGTCCCACCTCCTGTGTGTAGGAGCTCACCTGAAACAGCACAAGTAAACCACTTACCTCCCTGTCTTAACAAAGACTCACTAGAGAAGCTTTGCTGGCGCACACAGCCAAATTTCCCATAATAATGCATGAGTGATATGTGTCAACCCACTCACAGAAATGCTTAATTGTTGGAACATATGCTTTAGCCTAGCAAGAGGCAAAAGGACAACAGCAGGAATGTAAAAGCATAGTTAGACACCTAACTGGTTGAGGTTTGTATTCTAGCATCCATCTAGCTGCCACAACTCTTCCATCCATTTTGAGCTTGACCTGAGGGCCTGCAGATCTCCAAAATATTATAAGGGAGTTGAGTCCCTTGGAAAGGGATTGACAGTAGACTGATGTGCTGAGCAGGGGCACCACTACACTACCTAGAGGAATAAGGGTGGCAATGCAGAAGTTATGCTGCTCTCAACGCCTTGCTCTTGAGTCGGGCTGGGAGTGCAAGAGCTGAAGACATGGGACACACTTGCCTTTCAGTAACATCCTCACATCCCTGCAGCCTGTCTGGTTAAAGAGGTCTGGAGGAGAGCAGGGAGCTGTACAAAAATCATCCAAGCAAACCACATGTGCTGCAGCACCAGAGCTTCATCCCATTTTCTGACCAATACCTTGCTCAAAGCAGTAATAGCTTGGTTTGGACTGGGCTATCTCAAAAATGGTCCTCTGCAGGTGACACATCACCTTGTTCTCTTCACCACAGCTTTTCCTGCTTTTCCAGTGGGTCTCTTGTCCTGCTGTCCAACATACCTTGAAGGTGCCGCAGCAAACACTTAACCTGGCTTCTCTGCAACTCCTCTGGCCAAACCAAGCCATCATGTGAAGGTCCTCTCTCAAGGAAAACCTGTTATTAAGGACTCTCTAGTGCCAATCCTCCTAACAGCAAATTGCTCTATATATTTTCCTTTGGTCTCTCAGGAAACCTGCAGGACTTGCAGGCTGTTCAACCAGCTTACCTCATGTGCAAGATGATGCACTCTGGCAGGATGATGGAACAAAAATTTCCCTCCAAACTTATCTCACGTGCCTGCTGTTGGTTTTGGGTTTAGTCCTAAATCCCTTTTTTTTTTTTTTAATAAACATATACATCACAGTAAGACATTCCTTCTCATTTTTCTCAGTGCTCAACCCAAAATAGCCATAAAGAGAAATACCTTTAAGTCAATCATCAAAGCTAAATTAAACAAGCACAAACCTTCACTTAACTTTCAAACAGCAGTGAAGCTTTGAAAAAGGGCCTTGTACCTGAAATTTCATACGTAAATTATGACTTCACTTTCAAAATTTATCTTGGCTTGATTTCTGGAGTAAATCCATCAAATGCAGTCTTCTGTGTGAAGCTTACTTCCGAGAAACAATTTCCTACATTGAGAAGCAGAGAATAAGTAGAAAAACAAATACATCTCTTTGCATATGACTGTTTTAGAGAAACACACAGACATCATGATAATGCAAAACTCAGAAGGACTGAGACAATGTCTGTGTTTCACCATTTAGCATCTGTTTCAGCTCCATGCTGAGGCTCAGACCTGAAAGGTGCTGAGTGTCCCCAGTTCAAGCTTACGAAGAGGCCATCAAATGAATGGGAAATGAAACAGACCAAAAGGAGTGGAGCAAAGAAAGCACACTCCATCATAATTACAAAGGAACAAAATTAATCACACATAAAGTGACCTCAGCTCTTCTGGGCTCCTTGTTAGAGAAAGTGAAAGCCCATTTCCATGAGTTTCCCCAGCCCATTTCTTCACAGCTGTTTCTTCACAAGTCCTTACTTCTATCTGTGCATGACTCCCCTCGGGGTGAGACATCAGGTTTCTGGGAAGCACCATGCCATTGCTGTGGTTTGACAGGGAACATGACAGCACACAGTGATAGAGTCATCCTCTTTGCAAAAGTAGGTTCAGTGGTTTCCAGGTGGCACTCAAGATGTTGGTTTTGACCCCTGAGACCTGTCTAACTTTATGATCACAGAGGTGGAAATAATGCTAACTAGGGTTCCTATAGAGAGACAGACTGGACTCACATCCTGCTCAAGACACTGACATGTATTATGCATTGGGGAAAAGAGTATTTCAGGTATGAAAAAAGAAGTGGTAAAAATAAGGGTCTTGGTTCTGCTTGTGCTGGTGCCCGCTTTAACGCTAGACAGTAGTAGTTGCATGTTCAGTGAAATCCTGCATGTTGTACGAGGGAAAGACAGAAGAACTCTGCAACTAGAAATAGATTATATAAATAAGGATAAATGAGCACTGACAAAAGATTGGTAGACAGGAATGGGAAGCAGCCTCTTTCCCTCTATTTGGCACCTGGCAGAATAAGCCTCACCTAGTATGTGAAGTCAGGTTCAATTGCCTCAGCTACCTGAGGGAACTTATAGCCTGATTTTCTTTTCCCTGGAAAATATTTAGGCTTATAGTTGGGAAAATCAGCTGAGAGGCAAAAGATGTGGCTTAAAGCTCACAGATCTCCCATGCCCCCATGCTCAAATCATGGTGATTTTAGGTGATAATGGGGAGCACCTTCTCTTCAAACAGATTTATAAAGATTTCCCAGTGGAAATGCCTCAGACCCTCTTACAATGAGAAGTAGTTAAGGAGAAATATGTGAGAAATACTACTGGAAATCCATTAGTGAAAGAAAGGATTTGTTTTCAAATAATTCAACTAAAGAAGTACTAGCTAGCAGAGAGGAGCTCACATAAACATTTCACAAGTGGGTAGCAGGGAGCAAGGAACCAGAAAGGCATAAATAAATTACTCCTCTCTGCCAAATAAATCATGAAAATTATAAGCTTTTTGAGGTACTTTAAATACTTTTGATATTTTAAATACTTTATTTGCTCTACAAGTTTGTACAGTGTGCAGCAATACAGGCCCCTAAATTCTTTAATGGAGTCTCTAAGCACTGCAGGAATATAAGCAGCAAATTGCATGGAAATCAGTCAATAATAAAGTAGATGCAGCTTGGAAAAGGTTAGGGTGCAGCCATGGCTGTATCACTTAACGGTGTGCATCATTGAGCTCTTGTTCCTCCCTGCACCGAAGATGCTGTGTCTGTCCTCAACAGCTCAGACTGTCCTCGAGGCTGCAGACACTCAAAGGCTGCCCCAGCCCCAGCTGCCCGTGCACCACAGCACTTTATAATCTCATGCTGTATTTTCTTCCCACATGCCTTTGCTTAGAGAACAAGCAGCTTCAAAGAAGTGGTGAAGAGCAACGTGAGGCAGGGAGGAGGAAACCCCCTAGATTGATTTTGTACACATACCCCCCTAAAAAATTACACTGGGTAATCCGTGTATGTTTAACCTTTCGGCTCTCAACTAATTAATTACTGTACTTTAATTAGCACACACACAGTTAGTGAGGTAATATTTCATCATGTTTCAAGTAGGAAAGGTTTTGGCACAGTGCAGTCTTTTCTTAGTCCAGATTGAAGTAACAGGGGTTATATAAATGCAAATTACACAATTTGACAGCTGTGTAACATCAGCTTGTTATGACTTAGAGAGCTAAATCCCAAGACCCCTCACTGACAGGAGAACTCAAGCTCCCACTGCATTTTGTCAGCACAGGGGCCTGCAGAAGACAGCTCTGGTGCAGATTCCCCACTGCTATACCTTCTTGCCCTGCTTACCAGCGGCCCATCTTGCTGCCCTTCTCTGGTCTCTCATGGGTTTCTGTGTGTGCTCTTCCTCCTTTACCTGCTGCCAGCTATTTGGGAGTTTCTTTCCTCTCACACCTGCTATGCCTTATTTCTTCACTGTCTCTGGCTTTGACTTAACTGCCCTTATTGTGCCCAACCACTTTCCTCTTGCCACAGTGCTCAAGCAGTGCCATGGGTCCTGGTAAGGGGCTGTCTGGCAGGTTGTGGCACATGCAGCACACATGGAGAGCTTGATGGATGAGGAGGGGAAGGACTTGTTCGACAAAGAGGTCCAAAACTGCATCAAATTGCATGGCTAGGTGACCTTGGCAATACAAGAGGTTGAGGTCCCCCATAACAACAGTGACTACAGTACTACTGATACTTCTGCTCTGGGAAACAAAACAAAATCAAGTTGCTCCTGGTTACCTCATGCTGTTCACTATACTGGAACAGAAAACATTGCTGATGGTGAAAGGACAAATCAAGATGATTGTATGCCTAGAGAAAAAGAAGAAAAGTGCATCTGCTCACAAGACCCCCACCTTGGTAAGGATTCATCCATCAGTTCATCACCACTTTCACCAAAGCTTGGTTTTGCCTGTACTGTCCCAAAAGTTGGTCCTCTGCAGGTGACACATCGCCGCCACCTTGCTCTCCCCTCCACAGATTTTTCTGCTAGGCCATCAGAGTTGTTTCTGTTGTTGTTGACTCCTACCCCTACCACATCTCAGAAGAATCTTTTTCTCGGATCTGGCAGTAACAAGGACTCCCCAGGTTTTTGTCCCAGAAAAAAGGCATCTATAGCATTAGCTTCTTTGCAGTCTCACTTGCTGTCCACAGCCTAACCTGAACGTACAAGACTGGAATTTGTCTTTCCCCCAGGACACACCTAATATAACCCTTTTTAATTCATAAACAATTGTTGAAAAAAATTATTGAAACATTTATAGTTGGTAACAGCACACAAATGAATAATGTCCTGGTCTGTCTTTTTCATCAGATAGTAAAAGATTCTCTCTAAACTTGTATTGCTCAGAGTCCCCTACTCTAGGATCTATACTGATACATATATCCCACTGGGAGATACCCAAGGGCACTCCAGCTTTGGTGGAAACAGGCTTGAAGTGACATGTAATTTTCACTTCCATTACAATAATGATCTAAAACCCACCAGGGGACAGAACCCTCAATGCATGGAGCATTGTAGAGACACAGAATCAAACAGCAGTCCTTCCTTTGAGGAGCTGACAGCCGTTGCACCAGGTAAGAGATAGCAAAGAGTAGGAAAAGCCCAGCGAAATACAAGTGTCAGCCTTGCAGACAATGGCTGTAGCATCAGAGTAACCTGGTTGTCGTAGAGTGTGGTTGTGTTTTACAGGAAGGATGATCCAGACATAGTCTGGAACTATTTATATATGGATATCTATATTGCTTTCCTGGGGCTTCTGAGGACCAGCCCAGAGCTGACTCCTGTCTGAATCCAAATTTCTGTCCCTTAGTGTATACCTGCTCTGGACACACACCATCACGCACACCAGGAACACAGTTTTGACACAAATGGTTTTCATCCCTTTTCTCTGTTGCACTCCTGAAAGGAGCTCTCCCAGCTCTGTTCCCCTTCATCAAGGCATGTTCCAGGCCAGTGGTATAGAGGGAAGCAGGCAAGCTGTGGGGCATGTCCAAGGGGACATTGTCATTCACAGAAGACATTGTCTCACAAATCCTGCTCCAACAGCATCCTCAGCCATGGCTGTGTCTTATGCCCTGGTCCATGACAACAGTTTTGCCCTACCTCCTGTTCAGCATTTATGGCCTGAACACAGGACGGGGTATGGAGAAGAGGAAGGAGGGACAGTTCTTCATATGAAATAGAATAAACAGGGATGTGAGAGGAATCAAGGATGGTGAAGTTCTGCCAAAAGCTAAGGAGCATCTGACTTTACTATTGAAAACATCCCCAAGGATGCTTTCCAAAGTAAATAAACTACATAAGACGTCTTTTTTCCTAGAGTTTTCTAGGAAAGAACCCTGCTGACCCTGGAGTCGGTACATTTTATATCACAGTGTCCATAAGTAATTTAGAAAAATTGATCCTTTCCAACAGACAGCGATTACCCCGTTTGCAGATGAGAAACAGAAGGGAGGTGAGTTGCTCGAGGTCAGACAGAGCTAGGACTGAAAACTGGTCTTTTGACTTCCAGAACTGTGTCTTAAGACATAATCCTTCCTTTTATTCCACTAGTGTTGCAGCTTCCACTCCATTTCAGACTCAGCATAGTGGCTATCATTATTTTACTCCAATTGTGACTAATTTTCTGCATCACTGCTTTGCATTTAATTACTTCAAAATGTATCTCTGAATCACTTAATATACTGTAACTGTTTTTATGGTTAGAATAGAAGCATCAAGTGGTCTGGCAAAGCTCAGCATAAATAAATAGACCTTCAGGGAAAAATCTGAGGAAGATGGGGAGGTATTTCTTTTCCCAAAGAGGCTATGGCTTAGTCTTGTCCTTTTTTCCCAAGTGTGTTAGAAAGGTCCACAGGGTGGATCTGAGAAAATGAATGCAAAAAACAATTTGATTGACGCAACCTCCTTTTCAGCTTCAATAACATTCGAAAGGAGATTTCTGACTTTTTTAATGTGCTAATTATTTATATTTTTTCAACCATGAAAACAACAGGCTGGGTGGGAAGGGCGGGGAAAAAAA